>VYZP01013028.1:9299-44229 GCA_013400635.1 Hypocryptadius cinnamomeus
ATGGAGCCGCCCCTGGGGACGAAGCAGGAGTGGCTGAGCACGGCCACAAGCCAACGCAGCATCGCGCGGCCCCGCCGCCATCCGCTCCCCGCCCCGACCCGACCCGACCCGCGCCCACCCTCGCACCGCTGCGCCTGCGCGGCCGCCGCGCTCACGGGGCGCCGGGGCCTCCTACGGGCCGCCAGAGAGACCAAACTGCCAGAAAATCCCACAGCGCAGGGGTTTGTGTAGCTTGGCTTTTTTGTTTGGCTGGTTTTGTTCCCCCCCGCCAATAATGGTATTTTTAAAGCCTAAATCAGCTGTTGTTTGTGGGTGGGGCATGAGATGTATGAGGTCGCAGTGGCTTTGCACAAGCCACCTCGTTCTGGAAGCCCCATTTGCTAAAAGGCAAAGGAGACCTCTCAGGTGCGCTGACATGTTGAGCACGTCCGAGAGGCTGGAGCTGAACAAGGTCGTTCAGTTGGTTCTCATCCTGCTGCCGAGGTGTTCCAGCTGAGCCCTGCGTCGAGGTGGCCTCTGGAGCGAGGAGAAGCACCTTCACGGAATCGCAGGGTCGTTCGGGTTGGGGGGGACCTCTGGACATCATCTGTCACGGCAGGGTCAGCTGGTGCAGGTGAACAGGAGCATGTCCTGGTTTTCAGTGTCTCTAGAGAGGGGAACTCCTCGACCTCCCCAGGCAGCTGCTACTCTCAGTGTAAAAAAGTTCTTCATCATGTTGAGATGAAACTTCTCATGTTTTAGTTTATGGCCACTACTCCTCATCCTATCACTGAACACCACCAAAAAGGGTCTGGCACCATCCTCTTAGCACCTGGATTGTCATGTACTGGGAGACCAAAGCTGGGAGGTGGGTGTGTGCCAAATCCAGTACCCCAGCTTCTGACAAGATCAAAGTAGCAAAGATGGGGGCACTGGTGTGGCCACCTCCAGAAACAGCCCAGGGTATCCAAGGTGCTGTTGTACTTCCCTCATGGATCTAGTACAGATCCCTGTGACAAAGCTGACCACATGGTGCCAGAGCTGCAGAGTGTTGTGTCCAGATCTACAAGGGTAGCCCAGTAAAATGCCAATAATGTGAAACACTGGCATTAATTTTGCCTTCTGTTACAAAACCAACAAATGGGCTCAACATTACACATAATTACTATGTGTATTAAAGGAATAACATTTCTCTTAAAAAAACTCCAAACCCAAAAACTTATGTATTTGACAGGCCTTGGTGGAACTGAGAAACAACCTGGTCAGGGTAGTACGAAAATATAATTACTGCATTTTCCTTACTTCTTCCAACACATTCATGAGACTTCTCACGTTCATGAGACTTCACATCCTATTGCTGTTGGAATACTTTTGTTACACATCTGACTAATTTATTCTCTCCACTTCTTCATCGTACCCATTCTGAGACGGAATGGCATAAGAACCTTCTTAATTACATTACTTTGTAGTGACATAACTTCCTTTAAAGATCACAGGTCCACAGTGGTTCTTAAAAACCTGTCCGATATTTTGAGCACCAGGCATTATTGGGTACCAGGCACATCGACCACTCTACATCCTTCTCCTGACATAAATTCAGTGTCCAAGAGGAAACATCTCTCTACGCCTTTTTTTCTCATTGCTGTTATGCAGCATCCTGGTCTGTTCAGCACTCACAACATGGAGATGGGAAGCTGAAGATAGTCCCATCTTTATTCATTAATGCTCTGAACAGTAATGTTTTGATCCAACCACACATCACCTGTTCTTTCTCCCTCTCATGAGTGGCTTCTCAGTATAAACTGAGTGCATACTACTGGACTGATGAGATGATTCCTTATTATCTTTCTTTTTGGTACTTTTCAATCAGGTCCTGATCACTGTTATTTAGCCAAACCAAATCTCTATAAATACTAATCCTGGCCATTGGTATGAGCTGAGCAGTTTTTCCCATTCATTGAATTAATGCTAGGAAAGAAGAGTGACTTGGGAGAAAAATGGGCACTGAACAATCTGTTTTTCTGGCTATCATAAATTTAGTGAAAAGTCCACAAATGTTAGAAAACACGATGAGCTGCATTTTGCAGATGCTAAGGTTGTTTAGTCTGGGATGTTGATGTCTTTGTCAGTTTTTTGTCTACAAGACTTTATTACTCTATACTATTGCATTTTGTGAAGTAACAGACTACACACAGCATTACATGGTAATAGCAAATGTGTTTGTACAAGCTTAAACTGGGTGCTCTTGGGGTAATCCAGGGAACCTGAGCACAGAACCAGTGCTCTCAACCCCATTCCCAGGCCTAACATTCTTGCACAGTATGTGCAAAGAGTCACACACCTGCCTGCAAGTGGGACTTACTATTGAACAAGAAACCTAAATCTGCCAACAGGGAAGTGTCAAGATGGGGATTTTTTGTCAAGGCAAAGTTTTAGCTCCACTTGATAGATATACAGCCAGGCACTTGTACATGAATCAACATGAATCAACATGCAAGTCACTTCTTTTGAAATGAAAAAGTACAGCTTGTTCTATTTATCAGTGTGCCAGTGTTATTTGTTAGATAATAACACAGTATATAATAGTGCTTCCACTGATGACAGACTATGTTGAGCCCAGAAAGCTCATCTTGAGTTAGTAGTACCTGAACACAGCTGAAGACTCATGCATTATTTCTAGTCTAGTAAGAGTCTGGTAACTGTGATCACTGAGACACTGTGTTAGCGGAAAGCAACTGAGAGCTCATATTTACAGAGGCAAACAAAAACCAAAGCCAGGCTGCCCTGTGCTGGAAGGCGATTGCCCACACTCCCGGGTTGCCAGCAGGCTCTTGCATGGGTTTGGCCATGGCTCTCAGCACAACCTCGCTGCAGGCCAGGGGTGACTGCCAGCACTGCTCCTTCACGTCTCTTCCGCCTTGAAAGGGCTGAACGCCCACACCACTAAATTAACATGGAATGGTGTAACGGAGAGGGCAGGGAAAAACACCATTCACTCTCCCACTGTTGTTCGAGCGGTGGCTGCTGCCGTCCTGCACAGCCCTGGCGGGAGAGAGGGAGAGGGAGCTCCGCGGCGCAGGCAGAGCCGCGCTTCCTCCGCGGGCTGCGCAAACCGAGCGCACCGCGGTGCCAAGGCCGATATTTTGGTGGCTCTTCACAGGAGCGGCATTTCGACACCAGAGGCCGAGAGTTCTGCCTGTGAGAGGTGCGGCGGGGGCGTCCCATGGACGAGGGACAGAGCCCAGCAGATGAGACCCTCCTCCCTCCCCTTCCTTCCCTGCCGCAGGAAGCGCAAAAGGCTGAGGCGGGACGGGAGGGCACCTCCCATTTCCCACCGCCCGCCGCGCTCCACTGCACTGCGCATGTGCCAGCCCGCGCCCCCCGCGCCAGGACCCTAAATGTCCGCTCGGGCTTCGCTGCCCCGGATTGGCGGTGTGCTCGCAGCGCCCGCCCTGCCCTTCTTCCGGCTCTGGCTTCACTCGGGGTGGGCGGGGCCAGCGCCTTCCCGGGCCGCGATCTGTGCTGCTCTCGCGAGAGCTCCCCCTTTTCCCGGCCGGCGCGGAGCGAGGTGGGTGCCCGGGCCGGGGCCGCCGTTCCCCCGCTGGGGCCGCCGCGATACGGGAGCGAGCGTGGAGCGGGGCCCCCCGCGGCACCGCGGCGTGGGGATGCGCCCGATTACCGCCAGCCCGGGGCCCGATGGCCGCCGGGGTGCCCTGGGCCGGGGGTGGCCAGCCGGCGGGGTTTCCCTCCTCCCTCGGCCGGCGGCGCCCTGCGGGAGGAGGGGCCGGGGCCGGGAGCAGGGCCCAGGAGTGCCGCTCGCCCGTCGAGCCACTCGTGGGGCTCTGCGTGGCGGTGCCGCTTCCCTGGGTCCCGGGGCCTTACAGCGGGCCCGAGGTGGGCAGGGCCCGCTCTCCCTGGGACGCTTTTCCTGTGGCCTGGTAGTCACCCCCTGGTCCGACGTGCTGGGGCTGGCCCGGCCCGGGGGCGTCCTCTGGCTTAGTTTTGGAGCGTGTGGCTGCGCAGCCGGATTGGAGAGTCCTGGCTGTGTTTGGAACAGGTGACATGTGCTTGGTGACAGCCGAAGTGTTCTTTTGCGTTGCAGAAAGGCCATGTTCAGCTCTAGCGCCAAGATTGTGAAGCCTAATGGCGAAAAGCCAGATGAGTTCGAGTCTGGTATATCCCAGGTACGTGGCTTTTCCTTGTTCTCTTCGGTAACTCACTTCAAGTTGTAGACACAGTTGTCCGGACCCTGAACTTTGAGGTTGATCCTGTCAACGTGTTTTCTTTCCTAGTTTTTCTTGGGAACTGAGTCTGCCTCTGTTTCCATTAGTTAAACTTGTTGGATGTTGGTGTGTCTTACAGGAAGTTAAGTTTTTGATATTGACTGTGGTTGAAAGTTTGTACCTGCTCTTTGGCACTGTGGACACACTTTGGTCTCAAGTGTTCTCATGTACTGAAGTGTATGTAATGGATTATTCCACAACTTCCCTTTCGTAGGCTCTGCTGGAGTTGGAAATGAACTCCGACTTAAAGGCTCAGCTGCGGGAGTTGAACATCACAGCAGCTAAGGTAGGCTGGACCTTCTCCACTAAGAGCTGGGTGGTGACTTGTTCTGTGTATGTTTAATTTTTGTGGATATTAATGTACGAGGTGAATGGTGTCTTAAGACCTTATGGCCTGGGATAGTTTTGTTATGTGCTGTTGTAGCTTATCTTCTGGTGTTTGCTTCTAGCATGTAGGATTCCGTAATAGTGTTTTTCTTAGGAACTAATCTGAAAAGTCACTATAAAAGCCCAAATAGCAATTTAGTATTTTAAATAAAAGTATTTGAAAGCTATGATTTTACTTGGGATTTGGGGTGTGAAACTGGCTTTTTGCATGTAGATACTGGCTGGAAATGTAGGTGTTACAGAAACTTAGTCAGAAACATAAACTGCAATACTCTTAATAAAAACCAAAATTGTTGTGAGTCTCTTAAGTGCAGGTGGTAGGTGGATTGAGGCAATAGACTGACTTGATAGTGTAGCTTAGCCTCCTTGCACATTTCTAGTTTTAGATCATGCAGGCAGCTGAAACATCAAGAAAGAAAAAGAAGAAAGAAAGTTAGTGTTAGAATTTGTCAGCCTGGGAGACTGGATGGCAGCAATGAAGCAGGTCACTGCAATCAGAAACTTTATTGGGCTGCCTTTGGTTTTTGCCCAGGCTTACCTGTACAGACACAGGGGTCTGACTGCTTAGAGTTGAGTTTAAAAGAATCTGGGAATGCAGAAAGCAGCATGTGTGGTGTATGGGCCTTCAGAAGAAACCACATCTCCCTGGAAGTACAGCAATGCCAGCTGTCCTTAGTGAAATGCTTTCAGAAAAGTCTTTGTTGTTTACTTAGCTGCTTGATTTTATTTGTGAGAAATCTCCCATGGGCATCTGAGTTGGCTCATGAGAAGGTAGCTGGTGAAGAACGATCCGTCCTTCCATTCTGTTGGACAATGAGGATGTCTCTGCAGCCAGTTTCATGGGAAAAGTGCCTTGTAGTCATGCAAACTTTGGGTTTCAACTACTGGAGAGACAAACCAGGGGAGAAGTAACCTGTCCTAGTGTATTGTAATCCTCTTGGTATGTGGAGGGGTGACAATTGTTTTGATTGAGCAGTGATGCAGTCCTAGGCAAGTGGCCGACAGGAGGTAATTTCCATGAAGCAGTAGATTAAAAGTAAGAGATTTGTTCCCCTAAACTTTGCCTGGAGTCTCCACTAGAGGCAAGTAATTTTTGAAACTTTGTATCAGCACAACTGCAGAAGGGATAGTAAACATTCTGTATAGTTGCAGTTCTAGCGCCTGAGTCTCATCTTGCAGAGGGAATGGGCTTTGTAGCTCAGAGAGTGTGATTCTGAAAGGGGTGGTGGGATTTATTGCCCAGTCACTCCTCTACAGCGAAACAAGTACTCTGATAAAAGTTTTTCTGTCAGTGCTTTGTCTGTAGAGCATTAAGGCAGGTACTGCTCTCTGATGCACTCCCTGCCCCACAGAGTCAGAAGCAAGACTGTCAATACCTGTGCTCAGGATTCATGGTCAAACCAAACATTAATTCTCAACCCTCAACTAATGCTTACTTTGTACTTTTGTTTCAGGAAATTGAAGTAGGTGGTGGTAGAAAAGCCATCATTATCTTTGTACCAGTTCCTCAGCTGAAGTCTTTCCAGAAGATTCAGGTGCGGCTAGTTCGGGAGCTGGAGAAGAAATTTAGTGGAAAACATGTGGTGTTCATTGCTCAGGTAAAAAACCCCTTAGAATCACAAAAATGTTGATTTGAAGGGATATCTGGAGGTGATCTAGTCCAGGTTCATGCATGTTCCAGTGTTGCATTACCCATTCAAGGTAACAGTGACAGTAATTCATTGTACCGGCAGGAGATGTAATGAGTGTCTGGTGGATGCTGGCTAACGTGTTTTCAGCTGTGGAAACTTGGTGAGATATAAAGTAGTTTCATGGAGGATATAACTTTCTTGCTCTGGCCACTCTTACTCCTTCAGAAGTGTGACACACAAAGCTTAAAATAAAAGGGAGCAAATATTTATAGGAACTTTGCTACTCTTAGATGATCTAGGCACTTAAAAATTTAAGTTACTAGGAAAGGAGTTAAAAAAAAACTCATGCAAGTTCTAAATATATGGCAGGAGCTAAGGTGAAAAGGTGTTGGAGGGATCTCTGGCCAGTACTTAAGGGTTGGACAATCTAGGGATCTCTCTGCAGAGTGGATAATTGGCTAAACTGAAGCTAGCTAAAAATTTTTAATGCAATTTTTAGAGCCAGAGCACCTTACCCTGAATCTTTATATGGGCAAGAAGATTTATTTTAATGATGTGCCTCTGGCTCACTTCACCTAAAGGTTCTTGACCCAGAGGGTGGTTGGGCACTGGAACAGCCCCC
Organism: Hypocryptadius cinnamomeus; assembly: GCA_013400635.1. NCBI lineage: Eukaryota > Metazoa > Chordata > Aves > Passeriformes > Zosteropidae > Hypocryptadius > Hypocryptadius cinnamomeus. The sequence goes on from VYZP01013028.1 coordinate 16,202, forward strand.
CCTGGGAAGTGGTCACAGCACCAACCTGACAGTGCTGTGAGGTGTTTCGGCAATACTTTCTGGCACGTAGTGTGACTTGTGGGGATGTTCTGTGCAGGGCCAGAAGCTGGACTTGATGGTCCTTGTCAGTCTCTTCCAACTCAGCATATTCAGTGATTTTTTTTAGATTCTGTGATTCTGTAATCCCTTGAGAATTCTTTATCAATTCAGTAATCTATTTTAGAAGGGAATATGTGATTTTGACCATGACATTACCCAGTTTGGATAATGGTAACCCCATCATGAATACAATCATGGAGAAGCTGTGATGTGATGGTAGAAAATACTGCAGGTGGCTAAAACTTTTAATGCAGAAAAAAACTGCATCTGGAATGTTTTAAAACATCTACACTTGCAGTAGGAAAGTAGAAAATAAGTTTTAGTGACCTAACATTTAGATCCTAATTTTGGAACAAGTTATATTTAAGCCAGGATTTGATCTGGATTGTGCAGTAGATCTTACTATTAAAACTAGCATTTCAATCTCAGATGTCACCTGGCTGCCTGTGGAACTGAGCTCACTACTCTGCTTTGCACCAGAGGCTCAATCTAACAGAAGTTTGACATTCCCTGGGATTTCTGTTTCCACAGAAGTGTGTTCACAGTGCTGATGAGACACAGTAAACTAATGTGGTTGTATTCCTAGAGAGAGGGGATGAAGTACAAATCTTTTATTTCAGTGAACTGAATACAGTGCACTGAAAGTAGTAATTCAGTAATATAGCAGCACAGCACTTCACCTTCTGCAGTCAACTCTAGTTCTCTAGTTTCTAATGCTGATGTAACTTTAAGCGTACTTAAGTCTACCTTTTTGGCTTTTCATGCATTGGTTTCTAGTGTGGGGGGAAATGGTGCATGTTTCTGAGTTCATTGTAACCACCAGATACTGAGAAATGCCATTTTGTTCTTCTCTTGCCTTAACAGAGGAGGATTCTGCCCAAGCCAACAAGAAAAAGCCGCACAAAAAACAAGCAAAAGCGTCCGAGGAGGTTGGTAAATGATACTGATTCAGTGTGACAGCCTTCTTTTGTACCTGGTAGCTTAGTCAAGTGATGGTTAGTTGAGTTTTTGAGAAGTCATTCAAGTGATTGGCTGGTCTTGTCCTTTCTGCTACTGCGTGAAATACTGCTTTGTATCTGTCATTTGACTGCTAAAGTGTTCAGTAGAAAGGTCACCTTTGGGCACTGTGTTGCATTTCTTAGCACTCAATTTGTATTTCCAGCTACAGCTGTAGCAAATTTTTAGCTAGCAGTGCTGGCTTAAGGAACCCCAACCTGCTGTCTCTGTTACTACAGTGTGCTGACAAGAACTATTTTTTTTTTAAGTTGTAGGAAGAGCCTCTTCCACATCACATGTTAGACTGTGTGCAGAAGTCAAGGCTGGCACACTGAAGGGGATGCAATGAGGGAGAGAGTGGCTGAGGAGGGATGTAGGTACGAGTACTAGTCCCTCCGGATATGAATTTGATAGCAGTAGTATAGTCATTTGTGTTAAATGGCCTCCCTGCTCTCATCTAGTCACTGGATTGCTAGACATGCAACACTGCTTCATCTCTGTGGATGTCAGTGCCTCATCTGTATGTTGCTATATCTTTATGTAAATCCATGTCTTAAAAGTTTGTCCTCTTCATGACATGTGGCAGGTCTTGTAGCTTCTCCCTGCCCCCCCTCCCCCCAGTATTATACCTGTGTCATGTGTTACTGTATTTTGCAGTCTTCAGGCATGGATTTTAAAAGTACAATTTCACAATACTCATCTAGCTGCAGTCCTGCCTTTGGAAGGCTCTGCCTGTGTTCTTTTAACTAGCACTGCACAGTGGTTGGAGAAGTTGTCATTTGTGCCTGAGTAGCACACTGCCGCTTTCTGCACGAGGGAAGGCAGGTGTGCGGGACTGCCCCTGTCTCAGCCTGCGATGCGATCAGGCTGCTGTGTTGTTGTGGATGTCTGTCTCCCTTAGCTGTGCCAGTCTGGGCAGGTGTGAAGTGCTGCTGTAGACACAGATGTTAGTTACTAGTGATACTGCCCTGAAACTGTGGATCAGGATGCTGCAGGTCAGAAGACTTACTAATCCTCTAGACTCACGTAAAGGAACCTGGGCCGCCTTTTCTTGTGTTGGCTCACTTCTGGACAGTTCAGGAACACACATGCAGATTTCAGTCTTCTAAGCAGGGGCTCAAATTGGCCAGCTAGTCTTTTTCTGTATTACATTAGTCTTCTAAGCTGCTTGAGTTTAGGCAGATGAAGAAACCCGTGTTTCCAAAACTGGGTCTCCAATGAATGTACTCTGTGCAGCTGAGGTTACTTATACACATAAACTTTTCCAGTCAATGTCTCTGGCAGAGTTGCAGATGGAGCAGTTTGGTTTTGATTTAAATATTTATTAAATGTGTAGAAATAGAAGAACATTTCCAGGTTCTTTCCTCAAATCAGTGTGCGATCTAAAAGGTCAGAAACCTGGCTACTTTTTCTTGCGCAGTCATTAAGTTTCTGCACTCTGTAGAATATATCTTTTCTTTTTGCATGCCCTGTGATAGTGCTGTATTGTCACACTGTGGCATTAAAGAGAACAAGCATCACTGAATTTTCAACCAAAGCATGCTATGGTAGATTTAAACCTTGTCAAACTGGAAAATTTTCAAGAGGATGTGTTTTAACGATATCAATGTGGCATTTCAGCCGTACGCTTACTGCAGTGCACGATGCTATTCTCGAGGACCTGGTCTTCCCAAGTGAAATCGTGGGCAAGAGAATCCGCGTAAAACTGGACGGCAGCAGGCTTATAAAAGTCCATCTGGACAAAGCACAACAGAACAATGTTGAACACAAGGTAAATGAAAAAGCGCTCATGCGGGTGGGGGTGACATTCTGTTATCCCCAAGAGACTGCTTAGGGATACAGCAAAAGACTTGCTTTTCAGTTTGTGGACGTGCTTCGGTTTGTATTTGGACTAAGGTGCTGAAATAGACGCAAGACAGTTTTGAGCTAAAGCTCTAGTTCAACTTGCCAAAGCCCCTGGATTACAAAGTAGCTATATTGGTTCCCTCATGGGACCAGACAGTGTTTTATTGGGTTTTTCGTATGAATAGGGGTTGGTTTGTTTGTTTGTGTTTTTGTTGTTTTTCAAGTAAAGCACTTAGTTTTGACCTTAAACAGATGTGCTCAGTAGAGCCTGCACTTCGCTTGGTTTTTTTCTGGTAGGGCGAAATGAGAGGCTTGTGTTTGGGCCTGCTCAGCTCTCACGGTCTCACATTGTTGAAAATCAGAGAGAGCCCAAATACTCTGGAGGAAATGTATCTTTTGTGTAAATCCTCAGCTACCTTAATCTAGAAGAAAATAACTGGCCTCAGAGTGAAGATACACTGGCAAGTAGTATAGTACCTTAAGTATGTTAACTTAGAGTTACTTGTTTACACAGCATGTATAAGCAAGATTTATTTGTCTTCACAGGTGGAAACATTTTCTGGTGTGTACAAGAAGCTCACAGGCAAAGATGTGGTGTTTGAGTTTCCAGAATTCCAGCTGTAAAATGCAAAGAATGGCTGAATAAACAACTATTCATATAACAGAGTAATTTCATTTAAATTTTGAATTCCATAAACACAGATGGGGATTAACTGGTTCATGGGACTTCTCCGCTTTCTGGAGAGTGACACGTGTGGATGAAAGTATTAACTCCCCAGCATTTTAATGGTAGTCCTCTTAGGTTTTTCTTGGCACTGTTGCAACACAACTGGACAAAAGAGTCCAGAGTCTGCAAAAGGAATTCATACTGAAGAACCTAAGTATTCCAAATCTCAACTGGGGAAAATATGGAGAATTACTGTAGAGCAGTGGAACTCTGAGTTTTGCACACAAGATGTCAGTTGGAAACCTACATGTTGCTGACACTGGAAGAAGTCAACTAGCAGGTGGTGTGTGACTTACAAAATGTGTAGAAATGACATCTGGATAAAGGGTTTGAATTCTTAGGAAATAGGTTGGGGGAGGTATAGGTTGATTTTGAGGTAACTTAACTTTCTCTAAGTGGCAACATTCCTTACCAGTTCTTACCTAAAAGCAGGCTCTGTAGCTTCTCACCTTCCAGACTGAAATGGGAAGGGATTTTTACTTCTGAGTGCTTGACTATATCACTGGACAAAAACTACGGGTTTTTTAGGTATTGATCTTGCTTTCAGAAATTTTTTTAGATTATGTTTTAGCATGGTTCTGTACAGGCTCAGTGATACAGGGAGAGGTGGGGAAGAGCTAGATGCATCAGCATCCGAAGGCTAATACACATTTGACTTTAGTATCCGTGTTAAAGAACCCTTTACACAAGCTCAGGGTGGTGTTGGTCATGTAAAGTTCTGAGCTAATTACATTAATTTAGTACCTGATTGTACTAAACATAGTATTAGGAATAAGTGTTTAACACAGTAAAAAACAACTAATTTTGGAGTCAGTCTGATAAGTGAGGAGCTAAGTTGGGAACAAGTTGTGTGAAGGAGCACTTAATAACTTGCATTTTCTTACCTGAGAGTAGATGGAGGACAAGTACCACTCACTGAGGGTTTTTGTACTTTTACTTCCCTTTTCCATTTACAGTAGTTCTGGTTGCTTCCCATTTGACACTTCTTTAGCTATGGAGAGCTAAAAGGTTAGAACAAGTTCTGCATTGTTTTTGCATTGAAAAAATGAAGACTTTAAAATTTATGCATGACTTAGTGGGGCAGGACAGATAGCCCTGTGCTGTTACTGTTGTTGCTGGGAATGCAAAGAGAAGGAAAATGTGCCCTTTTACAATTAGTTAATTTCCTGTTACTTGCTGAGAAGGCTTGAGTATTTGCACAAAAAGTAGGCTGTATCTTTGAAGAAGTTTGTTTACCTTAAGGCCTTTTCCTTTCTCCTTTTTAAACTTCTGTCTCTGGAGTATAACTTAATTCCTTATTTATTCCTTGACTACTTATTGTTCATGTTGAATGATTCAGCAGAAGTGAATGCATCAGCTTCCCTTAGAATTAGATGAGAGGTGTTGGCAGATATATAGTAACCCTAAATCCTCTCTGCTTGTGTGGAGAATAATTGTAAAAGATCTTACAGTAGAGGACCCATAACTTTTGAATTCAAGATTTCATTGCAAAAATGGGTATTATTCAGATTGGAAATGCCACCTTGCCTAGGCCCCCAAAAATATAGTCTTGAGTCAGACACATCACTAAGCTTTCCTCTGAAACAGTCGCAGATGGCAGCCTGTGCAAGTAGACCTTGGCTGGTGTGGGCTGAAGAAGCAGCCTGGGGAGTATTTGGAGACTTAGCAGATGTTAACTACCTTTAGTTAGAGGCAGGTGAGTCTGCTGGGGCTGTGTAACCTCTGCAAGGAGAGGTGATCCGGAGAGGCTTTGCTAGACAGCATTTCCTGCTTTATAGGGAAATGTAACTCAGGTTTCATCTCTTCATAGTAATAAAAATGTCAGTTGAGTTTCTTTTGAAGCACTGGGAGGGGGTGAGCGGGGGAAGAGAAATCCAGTAAACTGAACAGAAAGATTGCAAACGTTCCCAGGCACTGCCAGCTGGCTATAGATTTTTCTTGGCTCTTGTTGCAAGCCCTCTTGAACTATATGATATGCAAAGCCTCACGATGGCCCCATAAGCAAATTCTTTGAGGGAAAGGATAATGCTGTCAAAGCTCTATGGCTTTTACATCAATTAAGCTACAAGGAGAGGTGAATTTTTGTGGCATAAAAATACAAGGCTGTGTGTTTGCAAAAGACTTTTGTCTTAGTTTACCTCTATTTACAGACTCCCTCGTGTGTTTATGTCAGTGATAGAGTCAGACAACTCCCTCTGTCCCTTGACAAGCATACTAAGTGCATGCCTGCAATCTGGAAAGTCAGTTTGATGCCATCTGGTCAAGTGCTAATGAGGCTGCTGGAATGCTGGTGTCAAATGTTGCCTTAACCTAAGCAAACTCCATGTGAGACGATGCTAGACTTCTATACCCTTCATATGCTGCTACAGTTGAACTCTGAACATGTGACTGATCACAAGTTTTATCAGCTGCTCTGGGTGAAAGAGTGGTGGGGCATTCTGTACCCAGACTGCAGCGGTAATATGTGGGTGCCAGTGTGCAAAGACAGCCATATACTGAAGTTCTTTCCTCTAATAGCTCCAAATGAGAAGCAAGGGCTTGACATCTGTTAATTGCTCATGAGACTTTCACCTGATCTTAAAGCTTCAATTATTTATTTCATATGAATCCTTTCACAATGTCTTCAAATATTTTTACCTATGAGGAGGACTCATCCCTGACTGAGGAGACTGATCCCTGGTGATTTTTCATTGAAAAGGTGTATAGATGTGTTACAATCATAGTGTAACAGAACTTGCTTGAAGTTTTGGGTGGTAAGTGCTTGACCTATCTTGTATTAATAGGGCAACTTGATATATGATAACATCATGTCTGAGTAGCCCCTCTTGAGTGTAAGTGGGAACAGCTGGTGAGTTTCAGTGTATGATTTCATGCCAAGCAGCGTTCAAAGGAAATCCTGTCACTCCTACATTGTGGACTGAAATAATCAATTTCCTATTCCTTTGTTTTTCCTGAATTTTCCAAGTGATAGGCCTGAGTTTGATTCTCTATTACATCAGAAGGTCAGAGCAATGCTGAAAAGCTACATGTTTTCCAGTTTGTGGGATGTGCTTTCTAGGCCACTGGATGTTTATCAGAATGACAGAAAAAAAGATATTGATTACAGAAAGTTACGAAGCCTCATAAAATGAAGGCTGGTGGTGAGGCTGAGGGAGTGTGAGTTTGCCTGTCTCCAGTAGGGGCTGACTGCAGCAATGATCAGTGTGAATAATTCACTGCTGTTTAACAAAGTGCCTTTGCCCTACCCCTCGTTGCCTGCCTTGAGGGTGCTCCTGTGAAAACCCTGCTGACATGGACATCTATGTACTAGTGCTCTGTTCCCTACAGAGATACAAGTAGAGGATCTTATTTATGTGTTACCATCAAGAGGAGAAAGTTTGTTGGATTTGTTAAGTCTATGAGTTCATGTATCCCCTCTTCTACCTTCCAGTTACTCTTGTTTTCAGGAAAATCATTCTTCAGCTTAGTGTCATGCAGTTGCTACTTGGTGGTGTTAAATGATTAATAGCTAACATTTCTAATTATTGTGTATTGAGTTAACATGTGTGGCTCAGTTGTGATCTGCGCCTGGAGCAGCAAAAAATAGAATTAAATCCAAGCACTGAGGAGATTATTCCAGTTTTAGAGATGACTAACAGAAAAAGCACAGTTGCTGAAGTGAATGCTGCTTAAAAATTTTTATAAAAAAAAAAAAATTGGTTCAACATCACTAATAAAGTAGAAGGCCAGGTTTTACACAGTTGCAAATAAAGTTAATACTGTACTGGTGTGACCACACTATCCTTCCCATACATCTCATGTACTGCACAGAAGAGGTGGGAAAAGAGCTTCTGCTCTCCGTGCCCAGAGAGGGCAGAGGTGCTGGGGCAGTGCTAAGAAGTTGTTCAGATGGCAGATGAATATCTTCACAGGACAGATCGGCAGCTGTGTTTTACCAGGACTATCTTAATGCTTAATAAAGTTGTTTCCTATTTTCTTGGCTAAACAGATACTGTTCTGTGAAGAAAAGAGAATAGGACACATCATTGTGCTGTCCTGAGAGCAGAGGAGGGGTTGCACTTGGCATGCTTTGTCTGCATGTCTTTACCGTGGAGGAGTCCTGTATCTGCTGTATCTTCTTGCCACCTTTTGGAGTTTCTTGAGGGTGCCCTGGGAGGCGTAATAACAGCTGCTTAGTGAGGCAGCTCTTACTTTCAGTAACTAGAGCAGCATTGTGATGGCCTACAATAAACTGAGCTCCTGCAACTGATCTCAGATACTGATTTTTTAAAGAGTTTGGGTATTGGAAATTTTCATCCTTTGGAAAAATCTGATTGGGAAAGGCTGATACCATTGGATGCTTTGTTAAACCGAAGGGAAAAATCAGAGTCTTGTCATCTTCTCTTAAGATATTTTTAATAACCAATGTGTTTTAAATAGGTATTGTGTTTAATCCTCTTACAGATACAAAGATAATGCCAACTGACTATGCAGAGTGTAGAAAAATTTTCCTGGATGTTCCTAGCATGTTTTTGTGGTTTTCTAAAAACTTTTTATTGTCCTTTTACAACCAGTTGGATTTTATCTGCATGGTTCTGGTTTGGTTTGAATCCAAGAATTCTGCTTGTAGTTGTGTCAGTAAATTTAACCTGAATTTAAAGGCTGAAGAAAAGTTGTGTAGTGGGTCAAGCTGACATAGCTGGCCTAACTGGTGTCTTGCTGTATAGAAACATAGAATGGGCTGGGTTTCAAGGGACCTTAAGGATAATCTACTCTAGCCTTCCCTGCTGTGGGCAGGGACACCTTCCTCTAGATAAGGTTGTTTAAAGCCCCATCCAACCTGGCCTTGACCATCCTCCCCATCTGTGGATGGGGCATCCACAACTTCTCTGGGAAGCCTGTTCCAGTGTCTCACCAGTCACAGAGTAAAGAATTCATGATATCCAATATAAGCCTGCTCTCTGTCAGTTTGAAGCCTTTCTGCCTTGTCCTTGTAAGAAGTTCCTCTCTCAAGGACTACATGTCCTTGTAAAAAGTCCCTCTCCAGCTTTCTTTTAGCCCTACAACACTCCTTTAGGTAATGGAGGGTGCTCTGAGGTCTCTCAGGAGCCTTCTCCAGGCTGAAGAAGCCTGACCCTTTCAGCCTGTGTTCATTAGAAAGGTTCTCCAGCCCAGCTCTGATCATGTTCATTAGCGCTGCTCTGGACTCATTCCAACAGGCCCACATTTTTCTTACGTTGGGGGTCTCAGAGCTGGATGCAGCACAGCAGGTAGGCTCTCATGAGAGAGTAGAGGGACAGAGTCACTTCCCTCGACCTGCTGGCAATGCTTCTTTTGATGCAGGCCAGGATGTGGTTGGATTTTTGGGCTGCAGGGGCACATGGCTGGCTCACGTTGAGCTTCTCATCGGCCAACAAGTTCTTCTCAGGGCTGTTCTTGATCCATTCTCTGCCCAGTCTGTATTTATGCTTGGGATTTCCTGCCCCAACCTAAGTGCACTTGGTGTTGTTGAACTTCATGAGGTTGGCACAGGCCCATCTCTTGAGCCTTTCAAAAGGATCTCCTGTTTCCTTGCACAGAGGAATCACATTTTCCTAATCACATTTTCCTTTTATCACTGATGTACCTAAAGAAGCTTTTCTTGTTGCCTTTGGTGTCCCTGGCCAGATTTAATTCTCTCAGGGCAGGTTAGCTTTCCTAACATGATCCCTCATTGCTCAGACAGTCTCTATCCCTCCCAGGCTACCCATTCTTGCTTCCACCCTCTTCTGGCTTCCTTTCTGTGCTTCAGTTTCTCCAGGAGCTCCTTGTTCCTCTGTACTGGTATACTGTGGCCTCTGGAGGCTGTCTCTCTCTATCCTGCAAGGGTGGCTAAAAGAGTTGGGAATCAGCTCTTGGAGTGCTACAGTGTCCTGGACAGGCATGTTAACCAGCAGCTATTGTGACCTCGTGATGACCTAAGATGCTCCCACGTGGTCCATGCATCCAGTACCCCAGTTTGCACATAGTAGGCTGATTTAGATGATGCACCAGTACGGCTACACAGTTTCCAGTTGTTTTTTGGGGTGGGAAAAGGTTACTTATGCCCTTCTGTATGGGGACTATGCCTTTCTCTCTCATGTAAAAGAAAACCATGTGCTTGTTTATTCTCTCTTTTCTAGAGAAAGCTCTTTCACTGCATTTATAGTGTCTGCCCTTTCCTTTTGAATGCTGGTCATTTATGTTTGTTTTCTTTTCTGCTTCCCCAGTATTGAGTCCTACCTTTTCTACCAACTTTCCCTGACTGGCTCTATTTCTCCATTGAATTCTGTTTCTGGCCTCAACATTATTTTCCTGTGTTTACAGGGAGAGTAGATATGTATGTAAATGGAGTTGTCTTTGCCATGGTAATATGATCTTCAAAGGCTTGGACTACAGTCACTTTGCTGCATTCTTTACATAAAATGTTTGTCTTGGCAAGTTTCTGCCAACAGAGTGCTGCAAGGGCCCAGTCCTGCTAATTGCCTTCTGCTCCCACTGAACTGGTGGGGCCTGTGTGCATAAAAAATGAAGTTTAAAATTAGAGTTGCATAGTCCTTAGACAGTTATGTTCATGTTTTACCATTTTGCCCTTTCTTTACTGATGTAATCTACCGAGAAAGAGATCACTGGCTCTTAACTTTACATGACCATTTGGTGTGTGTTAAGATACAGGAGTTCATGGCTGTGGAGGAGGGTAGCTAGGTTCCAGTCCATCATGGAAACCTGTTTGTAGGTAGTCCACAGGGAGTCCTGAGTTTGAGGCATCACTACATCTTTTTGTACCTGTTTTTGTCTTTGCCATTAAAGCTGGTCAGTGTGTGCTGTGGGCTAACAAAACAGGAGCTGTTATGGGCAAGGAGGCTGCTCAGGCTTAGGGAGAGGTTTGCTGGGACAGGTGATATGTAATGCCAAGAGCAAAGCAGGAGGAGAGTACATCAGTACTGTGTTATCAGCTTGTACTGCAAGCCTCACCACAGCACAAAATTCTCAGTGGAGTGGACCTACACCTCAAAAGAGATCTGAAAAGTGATAAAGAAATGAACACACAGATTATTTTATTGCAGCTTTCTCTAGCCCCTCAGTCTAAAACCTTTTCTGTGTTCTGATACTTTCCATGTGGAAAATGGAAAGGAACCTCCTGCTACTGCCCTTAGCTCCTGTCCTGGTTTTCCAGTAAGAGGTCACATATTGGGGTTTACCCAGGCTCCCAGCCCACTGAGTGCTTGCTTAGGGCATGACACCTCAAACATTACCTGGAAAAACTGGGAGGAGGGAACAGTAGCATGAGAAGGATGGAGACAGATGATTCACAGGATTTTTTTTTGTAGCTGTCAGAGCTACAGTCTTACAAATACAGCAGCTTTTCATCGGAGGGTATTGATTGATATAGTCACAAGTGCTACTTTCTATTTGCCCTGGAAATTGAGAGTGAAGCCATTTATATCTGTTGAAGTGTAAACTGCTGTAACTGAGGGGGGTGTTCTCAAAATCCCACTTCACAGAATCAGCTGGCCCCAGTTTTTGCTGTTTGAATGTATATGGAGTACTGTGATTTATCCAGGCCTCAAACTAGTCTAGCTGTTTAAGGTAAAAACTAGAGCTGTACAACTATTTAGAAGCTATAGTGAAATAGCACTAAAGTTGTATCAAAAGGTGTTTAAAAAAAAACCCACAAAATATTGTCAAGATGCCTGCCATGTGGATAACTTAGCATTGTTGTGGGGTGTTCACACATAGCTCTGAAACAGCTGCCTGTTTTACTCCAGTCAAGAATGCTGCAGCCAATTGCAAGAATAGAGAGAATTTCAGCAAGGGCAGTGTGTTAATTATCCACACAAGACGATCACATTCAGTGCTGCCTTTCATGTGTTTTCATATCCGCTGAAGCAAAGCAAGAGAAGTGTTGTGCTGGGGCAATGTGCGTGCATGGCTTAGAGCTGAATAGATGTAAATGGTTAAAAAGGGGTTCTCTGCTAGAGAGGAGGAGGGGAAAGTAAGTGTGCATTCCCAAAAAAGTACATTCCCAAAATAAAAAGCTTACATCATGGACCTCTTCAGTTTTCCCACACTTCTTCCCTAATTATTGTCCTGCAGGACAGCTGATCTATTTCAAACAGGAAGCTGTTTACAGATAACACTTGCAACTGTTTTGTCTGATTTGTTGAACTGTCGAAAAGAAAAAGACAACCTCTTTTCAAATTAAAAACTGTCAGACTTCTGTAAACAGCAGCAATGAGGTTCATCTGTGCAGTGTCCCTGCAGGCACAGAGCATTGTGCAGTTCCCATTCTCTCAGCAGCCATAAGGTAAGAGACTTTTATGCTTTCACTCTGTAAAAATATGTAGAAGAAAAAGTCTGGATATTTGTTAGGGGGCTGCTTTGTAAATGGCAAAATATAATTGACAACACCCAAATAGAAGGGGAAGGTAAAGAAAAAAAGAGCTTGCTTGAGTCTACTGGATAACACTGGACTTTTCTATTGAGAAGCACCCATGTGGATTAGATCACTGAATGCCAGTTTAGTTTAGGGGGGTTGTATTTAAAATGTACAAACACCATTGGAAGAGCTCGCCTTCCTTTTAGCAGGGAAGGATGAAACAGTTATTGAATTTTAACTTTTCCTACAATCAAAACTTATTTTACTTCATTCTTGAGTTGTAATTCCTAGTAACAGACACAGGCAGTTGTCTATTTTCCACTTTAAAAAGTGATCTTTTAATATAAAAAGCAAAGCAGAGAATGAAGACTGGCATTGCAGTAGTGAAGGTCCAGTAGGGGCTGGAATTACATTGCTGGATGATTAAGAGCCGTCTCGGTGAAAACCAAATCATGTAGGTAGTAGTACCATGCAGAAATGCTTAGTGAGATATAAGGGTGTATAATGATACAAAATCTTGGTCCAAGTGAGCAGGAATGAGTGAGAGGAAGTCATACTTTAGTAAGCAACAGGGCACGTGCCTGCTTTTCAGTCGTGAGCTATGAAAACTAGGATTCATAATGGACTTGCAAGTTCCATTCTGATCTCGTTGCATACATATGTGTAAATTTTGGAGGAGGATTGTTTTCTAGCAAAATCAAATCACTGTGGAGAATACCTAACTTTAGTTGTCATACAGTGAAATGGAGCATCTGGACTGGAAATACTATGACTTTGTGGATTGGTGTAAAACCAATACACTTTGATTCTTAGGTATTGAAATATTTTTAAAATGTTGCAAATGTAAAAACTGCTGCCCTATGTTTTCCTCTCTGTAGCTGAGATCTTTGTATTTCATATCTATGTGATCGTTTACATGGTCATGAACATTCAAGGCATTATAGTAATCAGAAAATAAAAAACAAACACTGATTTAAAGTTGACATGATATTATCCCTAAAATTTTAGTATGTTACTTATGCAGCATAAATAAGGCATGCCAATGTTGTAGACAAAGAAGTAAGACTTCCAAGTTGAGTATTCCTTTCAAAAATGTTTGGAGTCTCTTTCATAAAATTCTTAGATGTATCTGTTAAAATAAAATTATTGTTTTAGTTAATATATGAAAGATAATGTGTAAGTTAAATTCATAGTCAAAATAGCATTTTAAACATGATGTAGTCCTACAATCAACAGAGAAGTGCTCTGTGGAAGCAGCAGAAATCTGTGCAATTTCTAATTGTATGCTATGTTCAAGGCTATTTTTTTCTGATTATTTTGAGTGATTTTACACTGCTTCTAAAGCTCTTTTTAGTCATCTCTAGGGCTGTCCAAAAATTCTTGAACCAGAATCCTTTTGAAGTAGGAAGACTTTTGGCAGAGTTGCTTTTTAAAGAAAAGTGTCAGTTTTCTGGGATAGCTCAGTTCTTTTGTCAAATTATTTTGGCTGAAAACCAGGAGAGTTTAGCCAAAAATATTCTCATGGTGTCTCTTGGGAAGTGTAGTTTGTGCTTTGCACTGTATTTCACTACTGGCTGAACTTCCCAGCTGAGCCACGCTTCCCGTAAGGCTGTGTGGTCAGGGTCTCGCTATTTTAATTTCCCTTGATGAAAGGAGTGTTAGGGTGTATTTTGAAAAAGTTAGTCTCGTGAAAGAGGCACAGACTGGGCTCACAAGGCATCAGCTGGTTGATAACTAGTTGGCAGCTTCTTAAAATTCAATTGTTTCCTTCTGGTTTGCACGAGCCAAGGGCCATCCTGGTTTTCAGCCATGAGAGTAGGACCCTTCAAGAGAGTGTCAGCAGAAGGTTTAAAGCCTTTTGTTGTTTTTGGCCATGCAAACACCTGTACAAGAGAGAGAATATTTAATAACATTTCTAAGGCTTTGTTAAGGCTTCTGCCAACTTTTGTACTGAAAGTGTTCCATTTTATATATTTGGAATTGAAAAATGCAAGGGAGTATGGCTGGATGCTCAGATTTTTTTAAGAACTCATAAGAGGAAAGCAACCTACTAGAAGCCTGAAGCTTTAGAAAGAGGTGGTTTTGAAAATCCAGCAAGGTGTCATCTCACCTAAGTGGCTCTTCAGAAAAATCTAGTCCTGGGTCATTTGCGTATAGTTGTGTAAGATGTTTGTAGTCAAGAAAAGAACTGATGTTGGTCTGCTTGAGCACCTCATCAGTGCACCAGTTTCTTAATTTTTCCATAGGATCCAAGGATCCTTAGCTTCTGGAACTCTTTGGATGCTGCCCCCTCAAAACTTTATCAGAAGATTGGTTGGGAGATCCATAGGGTGTCCTGGAGGCCAGATCAGAGCAGTATGACAAATGGTGAGGGGTTATAGGGTTTACATTGGTTTTCTTCTGCACTAAATTATAGAATTGTTTGGGTTGGAAGGGACTTTTGAAGGTCTAGCCCAACAGCACATGAATGAAACGTAGACATGAATAAATAGTTTCACAGTGCTGCAAGCTGGATACCAGACTCCAAACAAAGAACTGGCTGTGCAATATGGAATGAGTGAAGGAGAGCTAAGGGCTGAAGAAAGTGACTCACCACAGTCAGACAAGTGTGTGATAGCCACAGCAACCACCTGAAAATTACTTCTGAGAGGTGTTCCACAATTCTCTCTGCTGGATGTGGATCAATTCACCATCTTTAGTGCCAAATGCTGCAGGAACTAGAGTTCTGGAAGCTGGAAGCTTACCTTGAATTTGTGTGCTGAGTTGTTCTTCAAGCATGGAGATTTTGAAAAATGGCTCTGAGAAAAGTGTTTTCTACAGTTCTCTTTGAGAACTAGACTGCTTCTATCCAGCTGTCACATGTCACCTGCTGTCTGGGACCACTTACCTGGGCAGTAGGAGGTCTAAATGCAGCTCATTGCACTGCTCCAAACCTCCACCTCCCATCTGCTGGAAAGGTGCCCTTGTAACTAACCAACATAGTAATTTGGTGTTCTTGGAGGAGACTGACTGATTTTGGATGTGTTTCCTTGATGGAAGTGTGCGAGGTGGGAGGAGAGTGTCTTGTTATTCACCTCAGGCAAGATGTTGACCATGTCTGGTCTGTGCTGTAAGAAAAGCTTAGACACCCAAGTTTTCCAGTAAAACCACAGGAACCTCCTCCCTCTTAAGGTGGCTGGATTGTTAGGAGATGGTTTTGGATGCTTTGTTTGAACCTGGGATGAGGCTACAGAGAGAGATTCAGAGGTAATGTTGCCAGTGTTGAACTTAAGCAGCTCTCACTGGGAGGTTTAGGGGTGAAAAATGGGGGAAAAGGATGGAGAGTGGAAAGAGAAACTGCTTCAGCTTTGGCAGTTGTTTGAATAGGGACTTGTAAGAATGAAGCTTTATCCACAGATGTGCTTAAGTTCCTGGTGCCTGTCTTTGGTCTTAGGTATAGCTCTCTCTGTGATTATTTTCTTTTTGTCCTGTTTGCTAGTTGCAAGGTAAGCATAAATAATAACAACAACAACAACAACCACCTTCAGACAGTACTCTAAGATTTTCTGTTTGAGTGATTTTCAGGCTTAGTTGTGGACCACCCCAAAATCTCCTGTGACAGTGCTGATGATTTTAGCAAATACTGAAACTTGCTGACAGTAGGTATGCATTTGTTCATCTTTAGTGGACTCTTTAGAAATGGTCTGTGGGCCTCCAAGAGACCATGGATGAGATATTGAATGCCAGGGTCAGTCTGCTCTTTGGAAGGCCAAAATTATAAAAGTGACTGTATAATTTTAATTTTACTTCTATATAGAACTTTTTATTATCATCAGAGAAAGTTTTGTAAGAGATCTGATTTTTGGGAATTAAAACAAAGAGGTTTAAAAAATTTGATATGAAAGAACTAGCATTGTTAGATTGCACAGTAATAATAGCCAATGAATTAAAAACACCAGACAAGAATCTAATGAAGGCCTAGCAAACCAAAAAAACCCCAAAAAAACCCCAAAACAAAACCAAAACCTTATTAAATAGGAAAAGAAAAATGTGTATCAATGAGCTTTGTCAGAATGGTGTTAATAAGAAAACAGGTCTCTGATGGCTCACTGGAGTGGAGTTACATTCAAGAAATGTTAAGGAAACGTACTGAGAACATGTGGAAGAGCAAGAGAAGAACTGATGGTGCATGCTGAGGAGACTCCAGAGTGCTGGATCTGCCAGCAGCACCTACAGATGCACTTGCAGTGTTTCTCTCTAACTGTGCAATGAAATTTCAGTTTGAAGCTAATTTAGAGATGAAGTGAGATGATGTGGTGATAGCCATGCTATGCTGAAAAAACTCTTTAATGGAGGTTGTCTTCCTTTGCTGCTTAGTATCTTCATGAATTGGGTTTGTTCAGCCAGAAGAGAAGGTTTTGGGGAGACCTAATTGCAGCCTTCCAGTACCTTAAGGGAACTTACAGGAAAGATGGAAAGGGACTTTTTACAAAGGCCTCTAGTGACAGGACAGGGGGAAAGGGCTTCAAACTTAAATTAGATAGTAGAAAAACATTCTTTATTGTGAGGCACTGGAAACTGGCTGCCTAGAGAAGTTGTGGATACCCCATCCCTGGAAATGTTCAAGGCCAGGTTGGAGCTCTGACTGACTTGGTCTAGTGGAGGGTCCCTGCCTGTGGCAAAGATGGTCTTTAAGCTCCCTTCCAACCCAGGCCATGATATATGATATATGACATGTCAGAATTGCCTTTTATGTAATTGTGGAGTGTCAAAAACTATTGTAATTCTCTACTTTTATGACTTGTACAAAACCTATATAGGGGCTTGGTGGGCAACTGACCTCCAGCCATGGCCAACCCACCATGTCTGACAGACTGTCTCCTAAGCAACTCTGTTTTTAAACATGCATTTGCCTGTTGCAGTGTAATGTCATGACTTGCCTCAGTTACCCAGGTCCTTCCCCAGGTGTCAATCACCTCTCCTTTCCCCCACCCTTGACCCCTGCTGGGCACTGTCTGTCAACCCAGAAATTCCAGAGGGCATCAAGTGATTGGCAAGTTCAAAGGATGCTCTCCACCCCCTGGGGGGCCATTGGCCCATCCAGGTGTCCCTCTTACCTGAGACCCCCTCCCCCTGTACCTGGTTGGTGGTCCCTGTGTTCCCTCCCCGGCCCCTCTCCCCAGGTAAAAGGGCAAGCACAGCACGCGGTCAGGAGTTCTGTTGGAGCTGTTACAGGATTCAGAGGCCATGTGGCCCAGAATAAAAACTCTGGATTCAAAACCCTCCATCCGGACCCACTCTTCCTTCACCATTGTCTTAAAAGCTTTCTCCAGCTGAGGGAGGCCTGAGGAGTGACCCTCTTCTACCAACAAGCTCCAGCCGTAAGCACTGGAGCTCGGGACGTGCCCGGACTTGTCCCAGCTTTTCCAGCTGTGACCACAGCTAGCCAGAGCGTCTCTGGGGTGAAAACACCACAGGTGCCGCTAGTTGGTGCAGCAGCAGGACCAGACAAGCCAAGGCACGTCCCATTCAGTAATGTTGGTAAACTCCAATATTTGCCTAATTACACTTAATGTACAAGTGATTACATTCACACTGTTCCTTGATTTTAGGGAAGATTACATTAAACATTGCAGCTACAGTGCTGAGTACATGGACTTTCTGTTATGTATAGAACTGATGCCTCTGTATCTTTTTGTCAGCACTGAGTAACTGTGGCAAGTCGTGGTTTTGTTTTCATTGTTCTTTAAGTCAGCCGGTGGATGTTGGGATTTCAGGTCAGTTTACTCTTTAACACCACTGAAACCTTTTATTTTACTGGTAACTGCACAATCAGAACAGTAGCATTAGTTTTTGCTCCTGTAAGCGCCCTATAAATTCCGAGCAGACAAACATGGAGGTTCAAGTGATCACTGCTTAGCTGTTCTGCAGCTTCTTAATTGGTGCACAACTGCCCTCTGGTCATGTTCTAGCTGTGTGAAGGGTACATCTGCTGCTATTGTTAGAGAATTTGCTGAGTACCAAAGCAGTGGAAATGCCAGTAGTTATCACTTACTTAACACCGCTTGTTATATTATTCCCTAGAAATGTACATTATTAAAATACAGAACTCTCTCAGGGCAGTTGGTTAGATGGAAGAACTTCAATGAAAAGCTTTCTAAGGGGGTTGTCATCCTCAAGAATCTTTTGGTAGCAGAAGCATCACGGTATGCATTTAAGGGGAGCAACACCTTCTTTATATGAATTCAGATAAACACCCTTGCTTGCAAATTGTTTTCTTCACATTCTATCTGTTTACTTCTGAATTAATATTTCAGATTTACAAAATGAGATGAGACTGTCAGAAGCATCTCAAACTGCATGCAATCCCTTGTACTCCTTCTCAAATTTTAAAAATATTTGTCAACCAGTGCATTGTACATGGTAAAGTATGTTGAGTGCATGTGTTGTGGCATGTGTAAGAGCTGCTCTGGGAGGTTTTGCCACTGAAAGATATTTTAGCTGTGTTCCTTTAGTCAATAGCTTTTACATTGTATCATGACTATTGCCAATGATATAGACTGATTAGTGAAAGTCTGCTGTAGCATACTAGTGTAAGAATACTTTGACTTCTGAGAACTTTGTTAATGTCTAGAATTGAGTGCCTGTGTGTGTGCTTCAACTAAGTCACATCAGACACATAGAAACCTGTTTATTTTCCCACTGCATTTTGTTTCTACAACCATTTCTGTGCCAACCATATATTTTCTATATCTGTTTTGATAAGTTCGCCTTTCTTTTGCCTTCTTTGCCTTGTCTGTATTTGGAAAGGTATGGCAGAGCTCTAAGACTAAAAGGAGATTGGGTAGTACTGTTGCTATCAAGATCACCTGTCACTTGTCCAGTGAAGATATTGTAGAGTCATAGAATGGCCTGGATTGGAAGGCATATTTACAATCATGTGGTTCCAACCCCCTTGCCATGGACAGGGACATCTTCCACTAGACCAGGTTGCTCAAAGCCTCATCCAGTCTGGCCTTGAACACTTCCAGGAATGGGGCATCCACAACTTCCCTGGGCTGCCTTGTTCCAGTGCCTCACCACTCTCACAGTAACGAATATCTTCCCAGTATCTAATCTAAAGCTACTTTCAATTTGAACCCATTCATTGTAGTCCTGTCACTATATGCTCTTGTAAAAAGTCTTTCCACATCTTTCTTTTAGACTCCCTTTAGGTACTGGGAGGCGGCAATTAGGTGACTCCAGGAGTCCCAAATATCTCAGCCTTTCCTTGTAGGAGAGGTGCTCCGTCCCTCTGATCATCTTAGTGGTCTCCTCTGGACTCACTCCAACAGGTCCAAGTCCTTTCTGTGCTGGGGGCCCTAGGGCTGGATGCAGCACTGCAGGTGGGGTCTCAGCAGAGCAGAGGAGCAGAATCCCCTCCCCACGCTGCCTCTGATGCAGCCCAGGGCACGTTTGGCTCTCCAGGCTGTGGGGGCACATGGCTGGGTCATGTCCAGCCTCTCATCCACAGCACCCCCAAATCCTTCTCAGCAGGGCTGCTCTGGATCTGCTCACCCCAGCCTGTGTTGATACCGGAATTGTCCTGACCGAGATGCAGCACCTTGCACTTGGTCTTGTTAAACCTCAAGAGATTCCCATGGGCCACTTCTTCAGCTTCTCCAGCTGGTCCCTCTGGATGGCATCTTGTCCTTCAGGAGTGTCACTGCACCACAGCTTGGTGTCATCTGCAAATTTGCTGAGGGTGCACTTGATCCCTTCATCCATGTTACTAATGATGATATTAATTACGTTGGTTCCAATACAGACCCCTGAGGGACACCACTTATCACTGATGTCCATTAGGACACTGAGCTGTTGACTATCACCCTCAAGATGTGATTTTCCAACCACTTTTTTGTCCATCTAACACTCGACCCATCAAATCCATCTCTCTCCAATTTAGAGAGAAGATGTTGTGGGGCACCATGTCAAAGGCTTTACAGAAGAGCAGATAAATGACATCTGTAGCCCTTCCCTTGTCCACTGATGTAGTCACATGTAGAATTACATGGGATCACATGCAGAGTGTTAGTTGGTCTCTCAGCCTGAAAGTAAAACTAACCTTTTGTTGAAATAGCATTGACACTGCCCCAGCTCAAATGCAAGATTTTGATCATGAATGCTTACGTACTACAGTGTTTGGTTATATTGAGGATATCACTATAAGAAATAGGTCCTTGTCATTAGAGGATAACACTCTTGGATCCTTTCCATAACTCTTGGTGGCTTGCATGCTATTACAAAATGCCTGATGTTGTTGTGTTTCCATGTCCTGTATCTTTTGCTGGTTATTATTTTCCATTGCAGCCTAGTATTTTGCCATATCTTTCCTTTTAAAATGTTCCCACTCTCCTTATGTGCTGGTTGTTTTTTGGTTTTTGGTGGGGAGTTTTCTGTAGGTTTTCTTGTAGGTTTTTTGTTTGTTTTGTTGTTGTTTGAGTGTTTGTTTTTGTTTGGTATTGTGATTTTTGTTGTTTGTTTATTTGTTTGTTTTTCTGGTAATTTAGTCCCTAGGATTCTTTCACTTATGTATCTTCCTGTTTTCTGTATGCTGCTGGCATGCAATGGCACCGTTTTGTAGCACACTGAAGGCCATCTCAGCTGCTGCCAAGGGCATTCCTTTCCTTGGCTGGCATAATTTTTCACAGGAATTGTGGCCATGTTATCCTTGCCAGGAACCAAGGAATTAAATCAACTGAAAAACAACATTACAAGCAGAGGAATATCTTACTGCTGCGATCAGCTGGCTGTTGGTGACAGTACAGAGAAGAGGAGGCTAATGTGACTGCAGCAGGAAGCCAGGCTGCTCTTAACCTTCCTGTAGACTGACTTAGCTAATTAGCAGTGGTGAGACACCTCTCACCTAACTTTTCATACCTGCAAGGCTGAACTAGTGATACTCAGCAATGAATAGGGACCTCCAGAGTCAATTACCAGTTCTATTCTGTATTGGGATGAAATGATGAAATGAATCCCAAGGTGCCTTTCTCTGACTTGCCTACACAGTGTTCAGGATGATTTTCTCAGACCGACTACCTAAGCCAGAACACTTAAATCCCCCCCAAGGTCTGTTTAAAACTAAGCTCTGCTAGGTTGAGGTCTGGACCTAAGCAGAGTTGTCCTGATAAATATGCATCTGCTAATGGCAGCTGTGCTTTGTCTTGTGCTTCACTTTTTGAGGTGTCATACTTGAAGCATTGGGAAGAACTGGGAAGCAATTCAAGTGGCTTCCCTTTGTTCTTAGAACCTCCTTTAATTGTAGTTTTCACTTATCTAATGTGTGAGAAAAGGGGATCAAAAGCTGTTTCTGCTCTTCCTTGTTTTTTCTCCTCAGTGAAGAGTAGGATATTGTGTCAATCAAAAGCAAGCCTTTTTTCCTGTCCCCTTGCCCTCTGGGATGGTGCCATTGCTCCTCTGTCCTTTCTCTGCTATTCTTCCCTGTTCAGACTTCTAATTTTTCCCTTTTGCTGTATATCTGCTAGTAGTCTATATCCTATGACTTGTCTCTTGTTTTTATTCTTCCTTTAATCTCATAAACTGCTTTTCTTAGATTTTGTCTTCTCTCTGGATATTCCTGACATGTCCCTATGTTACATTATTCAGTTGTGGGACATAAACACAGAAATCAGAAAACTTTTTACCCAGTTTTAGTCTAGTGTCCTACCACTAGGCTTGAGCTGGCTTCATCATCAGGCTTCTTCTCTGCTTCCTTTCATCCTTCAATGTAGCATGCCTGAGTATAGTCTAATTTCACTTGTTGTGTCCATCCAATGTGAGCAATTACTCTCTTGGGGAGCTGGAGCTGTGTGTTTCAATCCTTTTAAGTTATGGATCATCCATCGTTGTTACTTCACATCTTTTGGATCAATACTTGAATGGCATTTCTGTTGTGCAAAAGACAGGTGTCACTGCTGGCATGGCTGGGAGGATTGGATGGGGCCTTGACAGACTTTTCTGTCTCTTCTCTACACCTCCCAGAATGGAACTGCAGGACTGGGACAACCCCCTCCCAGAGTGGGTTTGCCTTTTGAGCCTGTCCAGTGCCCTCAAGAAGACAATGGTCAGGCCCACCTGGGAAAACTTCCAAACACCTCAAGAGTGAGAATATGTCGCAAAGTGTGAGTTGAGTGAGCATAATATTGCACAGATATCCCAACTTCTGCAGCTAGTCCAAAGCCTCTGTGGATGCGAAGGCCTGAAAAGGAATGCCTTAAAGCTTCATAAATAAAATTACAAATGCATGTGTTCATATTATGTATTTATTCATGTACAGGAATATTCCCTGCAGCATTCTCCACATCATTCACTGATTCTTGGTGAGTCCTTGGTTTTTTATTTCACACAGATAGCTGTGTGGGGATAGTATGAAGTTCTCATGTAAATGCTTTACAGGAGTGGGAATGAACTGAGACATTTTAGACCCCTGTTTTAGAGGAACTGATACTTAAGTTAGAACCCTGTACACTAGTTTGTTTGTTTGTGGTTGAGAATACAAAAAATTTGATCTGACATATAACAATGATGGCACCAAAATTCACAAACTATTTTTGTAAAATATAGCTGAAGGCAGAAGAGATCTTGTAATCTAGTACAGACTTTGACTGAAATGTTGCATGAGAAATTCTGTTTAGTATTTCTAGTTGTCTCTGACCACCAATTTACATTTTCTACAAAAAATCCATAGATTGTCTAAAAATCCATAGAGAACTATTGTGAAAAATTTGGCACTCAGGTCCCATCTCCCTTTAGTTAAAAGTTTTGAAAACTTTCTACCCTTCTGACATTACTTCATCTCACTCTTGTTGAAGCCTTGTTTTTACACTTTCAGTTCAGATGACAGTAAGTTAATTCTAACATGAACTCATTGACTTCAGCAGAACAACATCAGGATGAAATTTGTCCTAATTTTTAAAAACATTCTTCTTGACAAAAAATGAGACTACTATACCTACATCTGGGCATCTATGTTGACAAACCAATCATACCTTACACCTCACAAACATTGTCTGAGGAAATGGCTCTATTTTGCCAGTATTAAGTGTACTTTGGGGAGTAACCAAGGACTTAGTTTGCTTTTTAGGTAATGCTAGCTTCCCATCAGGTTAGATTCACTCTTTTGTCCTCTGCAGCAAACCTCGCTGTTCTTCAGTGTCATCAGGAGCTGAAATGTGTTATGTCTCTGCTTTATGCTACTCCATGCTCCATAAATTTCACAGAGGCTTGGTAACCATGGCAGTTATGGTCCTCATTTTTGCAATTCTACAGTATTAATATTTAGGGGTTTTTTTCAGTCTTTCAAGTCCATTGCTTTAACCTTTAAATCAACACATAGGATTTAACTTGAGAGCATTGCAATATTATGATAATGATCACCCAATGTTTAAGCAGCTTTGTAATTGATTTTGATTTTTATAGTCTAGCTAAGTGGCAAACGTTTGATTACCCAAGGTAATGTGCAAGGGAACTGAGAGGACAAATGAGAAAACGCTTAGATAAAGTAAAAGCATAGCTACACAAACATCTGTAGGTTAGGAAGATTAATAAGACTGTAATGGAGAAAGATGAGGTCAGTGACACAGGTTTCATCTCCAATGTGAAAGGCTTCTTCCCCAGGGAATGATCCACATCCCTGGGGCCAAGGAGTGAAATGCAGCTTGTGTCAACAGTGCTGGAGGCTTGTGCCTTCTGCTTCCCCCAGAAACCTGTCCCTGGTCTGAGGTGGGCACTGGTGGTAGCCCTGGGACTTAATTTTTTTTGGTCTTTTATCTGTTCAAGATGTTTGAAACAGCATGAGGACTGTGTCACAGCCTGCTATTCTGTGGGCATGTGTTGTATCTCCTAGAATTCAGTTTGGAGCCTGCAGGTGGCTTGAAGATGCATGAGCTGCCAGAGAGTTCTGCCAGGTGTTGAGATGTGGATGATGAGGACTTGAAAAGTCAGGGAGTGAAAACTGTTCAAAGTTATTGCTGTGTCTGTAGTGCTGACTCAAACCAGCTCGGGAAAGTCACTCACCAAATATGGCTGTGGCTCTGCAGATTTGTGTGTCTGTACCAGAAACATACTCAATTCAGAATATAATTCAGCTCAGATACCTGAGAATGAAGTATAATTTTAAGAATACCAGCAAAAAGAATCATAGTGTGAAAACTAGTCAGTGAAACAAAACCAGATCAAAGATGAGTCCTATAGGATTATACAGAAGATTACAGTTACTCTGTAGCTATTGGCTGTCTGAGCATTAATGCCAGCAAGCATCACTTGTCTTTTGCATTTTTCATGCAGTTAGTTTCAGCTTGGCAGATCATCTGTGTTGCTTCTTCTAAGTCCAAAATAATGGCATAGTATTAGCCACTGGCACTTTTGAGCCACTGGTAGATACAGGGACTTCATGCATGAGGCATTAGCTGGCTCAAGTGATCTCCAAGCTTTCCATCCCCCCAGAGTTGGGGGGAAGTGTGGGAACTCAATGAGTGCCAGCTGGCCTGGCTGGTCCTGCAGTGGTTTTGAGCGGGCCTGTGGGGCCTTTGGGATTCTCCAACGACCTCTCAAGGACTTGTCATTTGAAGCTTGGCTTGAGAAACCTCTTCTCTTTTGGTGACTGAAGCAGATTTCCTAAAGCCGAGAGGTCTCAAAAGTTGTTTTGAAATTATTGTCCTGGTTACATTGATATGTTTTCATTTCTGATGGAAATTGAGGCACTTTATTAATTTTTATTTTTTAAGTAAGTGCTGACCTTTTCTTCTCCTAATTTTTTCCAATTCATTCAGCTTTCACTAATTTAATGGCCACTGTTAATGGCCATAAATTTGACTTTTGACCCCTCCTTAGGCAGTGAGAAAATATTCATACTTTTACAAGTGCTGAACATGTCTAGGTTTCTCTCTGGCATTGATTTTACCAATGCTGAAGGTACTCCAAATACTAGGGCCAAAACAGTGTTTGAAAAAACAGCCTGGTCCTCCTTTATCTGGGGACTAGTTTCAGTGAGATTTAGTTTTCTTAAATGACTTTATGCATCTAGGTCTGAAAGGGCATGAAAATAGGTCAGAAAGGTAAGAAATTTTCTAGGATTTTAAAGTGAAAGTGTCTGCTGTAGCACATACCTGGAGATCAAACTTTTATTTCAATCACAGAATTTTTAGCTGCAGAGAGTTGCTTTTGAAAGTAGGCAGAGACAGAGAAAGTGATACACAAAGTGCTTTTGGTTTGATTTCTACTATTAATGTGTCTCTTTACTGCAACCACAGATTCTAGAGAGTTTTTAATATGCAACCTCCTCAGAGATTCCTTCTGTTAGTGGCTCTTCCCAGACCAAGGTAATTTCTCCAAGTATTCTTAGGATCTGGGTGTTGTTACCTGAATGACACTAAAGAAGCTTCTTTTTCTAGAACAAGTCTAGAACAAGAGTTAATATCTGGTAGGGTGGGGTTGTATCCCCTCTGTCTCTGAGACATGTAAGCCCAGCAGCAGACAGCAGGGGATGAGCTGAAGCTTTGTTGGAGATTTTGTTTTCTCCAGAAAATCTTTCATATGTGGCTGCTGAGCAGAGCCAAGAAGCAGCCTTGACAGTTGTATGCTGCTTGATGTCTGTCTCATCTCTGAGCTGTGTAGGAGTTTGCAAAGGCAGATTAATATTTAACATACCTGGAGCCTTTGATCTTTCAGTTGGAGTTTGGATATATCTACATACTCATAAAATGCAGACAGAGTATATGATGTTGCCTTTTATTCACTAATGCAGAGACAGGAGCACCACTGTAATTTCTTCTTCCATCTCAGGCCATTTCATTCCACTCTCCAATTTGTCCGTCAAGAATCCTTACCACCAGTCTGCCAGGTGCTCATGCTGAAACTTCCTAATTTCCAGGCTTTCAGCTGGGTATCTGAACCATTTGGCTTGAAAACCTCTTTGTCTGATCTTTGTCTGAATCCTGAAGTGTTCCCACTATATAAAAAAAGGTGGGATATCCTATCTAGGATGTCCTGCAGGCTGGTGACCAGGTGTTCTGCTGGAAAAGGATTGTTTTGTCTAACTATCTTGTGAAGTGAACTTACTAACACTTCATATGAAGTTCAGAGTCACACACTAAGGCAGCACAGAATCTGAAAAATATGAAAGCTAAAACCTAAGGCATCATCCAGGCTGAACAGCTGCAATTCTCTCAGCCTGTTTTTGTAGGAGAGGTGGTCCAGCCCTCTGATCATCTTTGTGTCCCTCCTGTGGACACATTCTAACAGATCCATGCATTTTATGTTTACCTTCTTCTCTAGCTCCTGTTCCTCATCCTTGAGTGGCAAAAGTCAATTTTGCCCTGTCCTCTTGAGAAGCCTCAAGTGATAATTGCTGCAATTGTGACAAAACTTACCATGGCCTAAATATTTGAGCAGCAGTTCCACACTCTCCTAGGTATTCTTTCTGGTTGGTAAAACTTGTCTATGAACTAGCTTATGCCCATTATAGAACTGCATGGCAGGTTGTGGAAAACCTCAGATAGTCCCTGTTCCTCCCTTGGCCCATGAGAAAATTACCCAGCATTACCCAGGATTACCTTTTCCCCAGGGATTCCTGTCCTACTGTAGCCCATTAGACTATGACTGTATTTAGATCTCTTGACCCAAGAGCTCTTCCCAGCTCTAAGCATAGATATCATCTTTTAAGGTGTGGTCCTCCAGCTGCAGGTGTCCCTCCTTTGGAAAGAAACCTGGGGAAAAGATTTGGGTCAAAAGGGATTCATAGTGTATACAAATCTTTACACCAGAGCTGGATGATCAGTAGGGGTGTATTGTGGCATCCCCCTGTCCCTCAAAGTGGATGCAGCAACAGATGGTGTAGCAAGTCGGTTGTGAGGCAGAGAAACCTGCACTGTAACTCATGCAATGCCCTCCACACATGAAGAAGGAGACAAAGGCTTCTCCCATCAGATTCCCTTGCTATGGTCTCCTAGGGGATAATGGAAGCACAAACTGGACAGAATTCAGAGGGACAATTTATTCCCCCAACCCCAAAAACATCTACTTGGCCTTGCTGCTAAGACATCTGTTATGCCAGTTAATACCTTCAGGCCATCCCAAAGATAACAGTTCCACTCTCCTAGATCCCCAACATGTTGAGGCATACAGACTCACATACTGGTCCCACACCTGTGCCTAATCCTACTTGGCTTATTTTTGAAGGGATTCAGGGACTGGAAATTAATATGGCCCAGTCTTCTTGCTCTAGATGTAAAATGCATATGCCCTTATGGTGGCTATAAAAGATTATAAAATACCTGTTATGACTTTCAGCTTATTTGTGTACTACTGAGCTCTGGAAAAATGTATCAGAAATACATACATAACACTTTTGTCAAAGTATTTTTGCAGGCCTCCTAAATACTGGTTTTTTACATTCCTTTCACAAACAAACTCCATTTCTGTTTGATTGTTTTCTGGGACATCTCTTCACAGCATAATTTCAGGCAAGCCATTTCACTTGTCAGCTTAGACTAGGATATGTTTCAAAGGTGATTCTCTTCAGGAGTTATTGAAGACTCTGATTCAACTTTATTGAGTGATACAGTGAAATATTACCTGCCTTCCACCCTCAATGACTTATATGAGGGCTGTTGTATCAGACAATTTGCCTGGGCACAATTCCAGTGCTCAGGTAGATGGGAAGTGAATTTTCAGGCCTTTGAGCTGGTCTCATCTGTTACTGTATTGCCTCTTCAGAGCAGTATCCACTCCAAGTGGGAACTTAGTACTGACAACCTTCAGGGCAAGGCCAGGTGGCCAAGAAGGCCGAAGACACCCTGCCCTTTATCAGCAATGGTGTGGACAGCAGGACTGGGGCAGTGATTTTCCCCTGTACTTGGCGCTGGTGAGTTTACACTTCAAATTCTGTGTTCAGTTCTGGGCCCCTCAATGCAAGAAGGACATGGAGGTGCTGGAGTATGTCCAGAGATGGGCAACAGAGCTGGTGAA
>VYZP01013030.1:0-46622 GCA_013400635.1 Hypocryptadius cinnamomeus
GAAGATGCTGGATAACTTAATCCAAGGGAGGGTCAGAGTACATCACTTGCTCCCAGTCTTCTCCAAAACAGACCAATATAACCCAAAACTTTGTTGTCCTTTCAGTCTTGCTTGGTTGGTTTGTCTTTTGGTTGGGGTTTTGGGCTGATATGCTGCCAAACTTCTAAACTATTGGTGAGGAGACCCATGATCTCCTTGTGCTCCAGGCATCCAGGAAAGCCCCTCTGTGTGTTTAACTGCCTTGAACTTCGAGGTGCAGCCTCATAACCTTTGCCAGCTCATCTGGAGCACGGCAGGTTCAGCAGAGCCGGTTTCCTTCAGGCAGTGAGGGAGATAAAGCAGGCGTGAGAATTATATGATGAGTGTGAACCCTTGCTGTCTGGGTCCTTGGGTATTTAATTTAACAGTAAATAAGAAAATAAGCCTGTCAAGCTTGTTTGGGCACTTCCCACAAGGCCGGCTGGGCAAGGAGAAGGATTCATGAGAATGAAAGATTGAAGTTTAGGACAGGAAACAGAAACTGTGGAGGGTGGGGGGAGAGTGGGAGGGGGATGTGTGAGTGGAGGTGATGGTTCAGAGTGCAGGTAACCAGCTTGCAGAGCAAAAGGTGACTGGTTAGGGAGAGATACTGAGAAATGTCTTTTTCAGGCAGCACAGCCCTGCTCTGTTGCCTGGAGCCTGGGCTGGACTGGCTGTGAAAGGGAAGCTTATGAACAACTCAGTCAATGAAGGGCTGATTAGGAGAGGTAAATGTGTGACAGAGTGTGAGACATCCACTAAATTCCTTCACAAGAGATTTGTAAAGCACAGCTAAATATAGCAAGTTATTTTTAGCAGTTCATGCTAGCCACTTACTCCTGGCAAGTGGAAAACCCGTGTCAGTGTGGGAAAAATGGCCTTTGTCCAATGTGTCAGGATTTCTGAGTCCCCACAGAGCCTTCAGGGGCACTTGCGGACGGCTTGCCCTGGGTCAATGCCAGACACTGCCTGTCCTGGGCCACTCTGCAGTTCCCTAGTGGTGAGCATCTCTCCTCTGTGCAGCACCGACAGGGCTGCACTCCTTGCAGGATCCTGTGTGGATTTGGGACTACCTAGAAGGCTAACTGGAAGGTTACATTTTTATCCTCATCTGAGAAAATCAACATATTTCTGTGAGCAGCTGTGGAGTATTTGGGAGTGTTCCATGTGTCAGGGCTCGTTAATCCTGATCCTGGTGGCACATCTGGGCTTATCAGGGGGAGCTCATGGCTTTCCAGGCTGAGCTATTTTTGTGGGACAGAGACTAGGGGCTTCATGCAGGTAGTACACACAGTGTAAATCCAACACCTTGGAGCAGAGTCTGGCCCCTAGGACACTTACTTTGTGTGTTGGCTCCTAAAACTCTGCTGCAAGGACAGAGAATTCCTGGGAAGCAGTGGGTTGGGTACTGTGTCCAGAACCTCCTCCTCAGGGTGGTAATGGTGATCAGCTCCATCTCCTTAGTGATGCAACTCCCTGGGGAATTCTTTGGCGGGAGTTGGTAACAATGGGCACATTGTTTTCCCCTTAGGAATCACAGCCATCTCTCTGCATGTTGGGAAAAGTGGAATTTCTCATGCTATGCACAGCTCTCCACCAGGGAGGAGAAAATCATCCACAGGGACCATTGGTAGGAAATGTAGGTATGTCCTCAGCTGCTGTGGGTCAGGGTCTTGCAATGATTCCCTGACAAAAATGGATTTCCAGGGTCGAGATCCCAACCCGAAAAATTCCATGTCTTAAAATGCCCTTGTTTAAGGGCAGAGTGAACTTTTATTGTCTTTTGTTTGCTTGTTTGAAAGGAAAGTGTGTGGCAGGCTTTGATAGTTCTGTTTTCAAGCTGGAGAAGAAGAAAGCAAAGATGGAGCTCCTGCTTAGCTTTGCTCTGGTTATTTGCACTGCCACGATCAAACCTGGGCTGTGTTTTCCCTGTTGATTCCTTATGGGTTTTATTCATGGCTTGCTGAAGCTGTGACTGAGTTGCTCTGGCACTGCAATCTGTGGGTCGGGCAGATGCAGAACCTCAGGAATTGCTTTTTCCCCCATGGAAATCTCTGCTGGCTGCTTTTCCCTGAGCTGTCCATTTGTAGGTGCAGGCAGGGAGACCAGTGAAAGTCACTTCCCACCTTCCAGTGTGGGCTGGGACATCCTGTCCCTTCCTAGGAACAGGGCAGGGATGCTGCAGCTCCACCACTGCTCAGCTGTTCATGCCTTCAGCTGGTTCAGATAAAACTCAGGACCGCCTTTGCACTGAAAGTGTCACTGGCCAATGATTGCAAAGATGATGAGGTTGAAGGGTGGTATTTTTATTTTGTTTTTTCCTCCTTAATTTGCTCCCTGGGAGCAGCGTGTGATGGGGATTAGCCAAAGAGCTGCTGAACCCAGTGCTTGCTCTGCCCCTGAGCTTCTGGAGGAGCAGCAATTCCCACCTGGCTGTTTCCTAGGAAGAAGCAGAGTGGTGCTGTGTATAGCAGGTGCTGCACAGCGAGTGTCATGTAAACGAGGGCTATTTGGGTGTGGATAACAGGGGTGAGGGTGCTGGCAGCCTAGCCCTGGCCAATGTGATGTGTACCCTCCACACCCACTCTCCTGCACAGCTGAAGATGTTCTGTTGGTTTTCAAGGTGTTTATTTCTAAAAATCAGGCTGGTTTTTGCACCTGTGTAACACCTGACTTCCCATTGTGTCCCTGTGGTGTTAAATGAGGCAGCCCAGGCAGTTCCCTCCTGTCCTGGCTCAGAGATCCTGCTGGTCCCCATAGCTGTCACTGCTTGGTTGTCACAGCCACTTCTATTTCCATGTGCTCAGAGGCATGGTTTCCTCTCTTGGGAACAGAGGACTTGTGACCTCTGGGTTGCAATTAGTAAAGCTAATTAAGGATGTGCACCTGTGACACCTCGAGCATTGCAGACCCTCGAGCAGCACCTCTCTGCCCCATTCTCTGGCTGTGTCTGCTCACCCTGTTCCCCCATGGTTCTTTTCTGTGGTGATGGTTTCCTTCTGGTTTAAATTCTAAGCACTGCAGGAAAAAGCAGCAGCACAGCCTGGTTTGGGGCTCTGCTTGTGTTTGTGTTTTGTCAGAGACCTGTGGCTTTTGCAGTGGTAGCAGCACTTTTTTGTTTGTGGTTTTTGGTTACCTGTGGTTGCTGTCAAAGGTTGAAGTGATAATCGTAGGTCCTTACTGAGCAAGCTGTGAGGCACATCCTTCTAGAGCTGCTGGCTCTGGAGGTGTGTTTATCCACACATAAATACAGCCCTGAGCTCTCTGTGTGTCTCCTGAGGCTGGCATGGCTGGCACTGGTGCTCCCCACTCCTGCCCTGCAGCCCAGCTGGGCCACTCTGTGCAGGGATGGAACTTCATTTTGACTAGGAAGGTAAATTATTGTAACCACAAATGGTGAAATTTAGCATTGCTTCCTGACGCTGGAAGGGAGAGGAGGCCTTCAGGACTCCTGATTAAATTCATTTTGGTGTTTCCATGGAAACAGGCTGAGCAGGGAGGGTCCATGGGGCAGAGCTGAGCCTTGGCGTGCTGCTCACAGGGATATGCCAGCTTGGAGCATGGCACTGTTCCTTGATCCTTGGGTCCTGGGGGAGCAGGACAGGCCCTGCAGCTGCCTCTCCCTCCTGCCAGGCTCTGGGGGTGCAGAGCAGCAGCCTTTGGCAAACGAGTGTTTTTATTGGGGGGGAAAACATTTCTGACAGTTAAAACAAGGGAGAATACAGACTTATCTCTCCCAGTGTGGGATGGAGCCCCGTTTTTCCACAGCACATCTTTTCCTGCTGGCTCCTTCCTGTGGTCAAGCCTCTTTCCTGTGGCCATGGCTTATCCCTTTCTCCCCAGCCCTGCCTGATGGGGTGTCACTACTGTCACCACTGCCATTCGGGTGCCACCAAGGGAAGGGACAATGTCCCACCAAGTGTCTCTGAGCACTGACACCAATTCTCTGCCTCAGAGCCTGGTGCTGGGCCCTGCAGGGACACAGCCCCTGAGTGGGGACATCCTCTGTTCCCATGGTGCCAGTGGTCAATCAGCCCCATGCTGTGTCCCAGTCACACCCCAGAGCTGTCCCATGGTGCCAGCAGTCAGTGAGCCCCGTGCTGTGTCCCAGTGACACCCTAGAGCTGTCCCATGGTGCCAGCAGTCAGTGAGCCCTGTGCTGTGTCCCAGTGACACCCCAGGGCTGTGGCAGTGCTGCAGCAGCAGCGATGCTGCCCTGTGCATGCACACAGGAGCTCTGTCAGGAGCTGATGTTCAGCCAAGGCTCGCTACGTGTGGGAGTCGAGTAGTGTTGGTCTGGAGAAGCCTGGTTTCCATTAGGAGCTCCTCCAGAGCCCGCCAAGCACGCAGGGTATGGGCTCCCAGCCCCCTCCCTCTCTCCTTCCTTCTCCCCTGGGCTGACAGGGACATATGGCACATGGAGACCCTCTGTCCCTGCCAGGTACCTTGCGTGGGACCTGCGTGTGCTGCCGTGCTCACAGGTACACTGGAGCTGTGGTGCCTTGTCACCTGCCCCCAGCCAGCACCCATGGAGGGGACAGACAGATAGACAGAGAGACAGATGCTGGCTGGGGGTGCTGCTGCTTTTAGAGGGGCTCAAAGACACACACTGGGCTGGGAGGGGTGTTGGGAGGGAGGGATTGAAAATCACCTGCGACCAGCAGCAGGGGAGGGGCTGGATGGGGCCACAGCAGCGTCAGGGACGGTGATGGTGACAGGATTTGCAGGGGATGAACAAAGATTCCCCTGAGCGAGGGCTGAATGAGCCTCCGGCCTGGCCTGAGCGAGCACTGGGGGACTGAGGGGGAATTATTTGCTGAGGTTTTCCATCAAGTCAATGACATCGTTCTGTGTGAGAGTTCACCCATTTACGTGCTCCAGCCCTTGGCAGCTGGGGCTAAATAGCGACATTCAGGCCTGAATCTGCCCATTCAGGAGCAAAGGTTTGACCCATCGAGGGAGCTGCTGAACGAGGCTTTTGAGGGAGAAGCAGGGACTGCACTCTGAGCCTTCACTGGGGACCCAGCAGTCCCCCCACCCCTGCCTGCCCAGGGACCTTGGGGAGGGTCAGGAGCTCCTGACCTGGGGACAGGGGAAGCAGGGCAGTCTAGGGACCTGCCAGCATCCCACACAGGCCACTTGATTTCTTTTCCCCAACATTCATTTCAGTGTTGTCCAATTATTCTCTCCACAGCAGCATTTCAGAACATCCCATGATTGCCACCACAGTAGTAAGCTTTATTTTCAAATCAAAAAAACCCATCCATGTATACCAAGTTCCTATATACAACAGTCATGGTGCTGGCTTGGCAAAGCAGTGGTGGGAGCTGGTTATCTGTTAAGGTCTGTGCCATCACATCTTCCCCATTGTAATTTCATGAATTTCTGGAAGTGCCATCTCTGTGCACTGCCACAAAGGAATCCAGCCTGGTACTGTGCCCATAGCTGGAGTCCCAAATTAGGGGAAGTAGCAATGTAAATCAGAATCTAACATTATTCCTTTGCTTTTCTTTTTGTCGCCTACATGCTACTCTCTGAGGGCAGGCAAGTGCAGCCTCCTTCTGTTTGTATCTCAGGAATTGTTGTAGCTTTGTGCAGGATGATGTGGTCAATCCAGTGAGTGTGCTGTCCCTGCTGGCCCTGGGTCAGGCTCTGTACTGGTGTCGTTGTCACGTCCCGGGGCCCCTCTGCCAATGCCAGCAGATGCCATCCAGACACGTCCTGCAGCCACACAGGGTGCAAAGACACAAAGCATCCTTTGGGCCAGAAACTTCTCTGGAAGGTCCAAAAATAATTTGGACTGAGCCACAGGAAACATCAGGCAATTTCTTTGCTTCCAGCCCAGACTGTTCCTCACCAGCGGGAGCAGCAGGTCCCAGGGCCATCTGTGGGTGCCCAGGCAAGCCCAGCTGAGGCCCCTGGCTCAGCTGTGTGCTCTGTGGCACTGTCCTTCCCTCAGGGCCTGTCTGTGTCCATGACCCCACAGAGGGACAGTTATTTTTAGTCCTGCCTTTTTCCTCACATTTATTTTCTGACTCTACAGATTTTTCTCCTATATTATGAAACAATTTCTGTGAACAGTGGCCAGCCTGTCTGACAGCCCCTGAGCTCCAAGGAGCTGTGTTGGTGCACACAGAGCCCTGGAGTACCTCCTGAATGTCTTCCTGCAGGAAAGTGTCCCTTCCTGTCTGTGGCTGGACACAAGGCCATCGATCAGTTGTTGTACCGTGTGGTGCATCCATTAGTGCTGCAGAAGCTTTTTCAGAGAGAGAAAAAACCCAAATCCAATTCTCTCTGCAGCCTCTGAGGGTTATTAATGCTGCAGCATTTTCTGCAGTGCTGAAATTCCCAATGCTTATGGATTTTCATAACCACCTTCCTATGGTCGTGTTCCATTCAGGATAAATTCCTAGGACATGCAGCCTCTGTAGAACAATTGCAGAAACCCACAGCTGATTGCTCTGTCCTTTTCCAGGATACTCCTCAGCAGTGCAGAAGTTCTCCCAGACTCTGCAGTCCTTCCAGTTCGACTTCATCGGTGACACACTAACAGATGATGAGATCAATATTGGTGAGTTCTCTGCTTTTTGAAGCTGACTTCCAGTAATTGGAACAGTCTCCCTCTCTAGGAATTAGCCTGCCTGATGGTTTTTAAGCAGCCTCAGGAGCCAGGTTCCAGGCAGCTCTTCCACAGCTTATTTTATGAAGTTGAACAGTCACGGGTCGAGTTTCACATTCCCAATTCAGCGGATAATTTGCAGAGGTTTTCCATGGCTCCGGGCCTGCTCCATGCTGCCAGGTGCTGGGGAGGAGGCAGCGTGGTGCTGACCTCCCAGCCAGCCCCTCTTCCCAGAGCTGCAGTGGAGCCCAGCTTTGGGTGCTGCTCCCAGAGCTGCCTTCGGTGTGCTGGAACAAACTGCCCCACGCTGCCCTGCAAAGGCACCAGGCTGCAAACTGCTGGGAAAAAGGCTTGCTGGATGTGTCTCAAATGGAAAACAATGGCCATCTGTGCCCTGGGCAGCCTTGCAGGGCTGCTCCCTGCACATCTGCTTGGGGATTAGTGATCCTGGAGCTGTGTTACATCCCTTCCCTCCCCCAGCTCAGCTCTGGGAGTCACTCAGCATCCACAGCCCGGGGGGCCTTCATGCCCCAAACCCTGCACATTTCACATGAATCTGCTCTTGGCTTAGCGAGGTGAGTGGACCCTGCAGGGACAACAGAGCATACTCAGCCCCTGAGGTTCTGACCCTGCCCCATCAGACAAAACACTTGGGCCACCTGCCTGGGCTGAGGAGCTGGGGCTGCCCCTAGGCTCACAGGGCATTGTCCAGGCAGGAGCACAGGGCATTGATGGGGTGGGGCACAAGGCACAGAGTCTTATCCAGGCTACTCCTGAGGGCTGTACATAGGGGAAGAAAAGAAAACCAACTTTTGTCAGGCAGCAGTTGCAGAGTGGCAGCAGTGTGACATTGCTGGTGTCAGGTCTCTCGGCCGCTGTCAGAAGGGGAAGGAAGTAGAGCCTGTTCCTTGGGCTGTTGTATTTAAAGCCACGTGAAGCAGACTGCAGCCTGCCCCTCCAAGGCTTGTTTCCTTTATGGAAAGTCTCTGGGTGAAACCCGCTGGAAATGAGTCAGCCTCCAAATCTAATGGCAGCAGAGGTGCTGAGCTTCCAAACACATGAGGGTCAGGGAGGGGCGAACTCTGCCATGGAAATGCCCCTCCTGGGAGCTGAGGGGTCTGAGGCAAACAGCCCTGCAAGGAAAGGAGTGTCCCTCCTCTTGGCTGGAAGGAACAAAGCTCCAACGACCAAGCAGAGCTGCTGGGAATGACAGAGGTTGAGTAAAAGGATTGTGGGATGAGGGAGAGCAAGAGAGCAGATGTAAAACTCTCCGTGGTGAAAGGAGCATGTTTACCTTCAGTTTTGCTGAGGAGTATTTGTTTTGCTTTTTCAAGAAGAGGTCCCCAGCTTCCCTGTGAAGAAGCCTGGGCCGTGTTCCTCCTCCCACCCAGGTCCTGGTGTGCCTGCAGGGGTTGAGGCTTCCTTATTCCTGACACAGCAGTGGGGCGTTGATGTCTCTGTAGCAGCTTCCATCTGCCAGGGTGCCAGGGGTCTGCGTGGGAGTGCAGAGCTCATTTCACGTGCAGGATATGGGAGTGAAGCAGAGCACTTAGAGGCACTTCTTATGCGCTGCAAGAGGACGTGTTTGGGTTGTAAATAGAGCTTAAGTCACACTGCTCTCTCGTTGTGTGGGCACAGAGCAGCCTGGCACCCGAGCAGGTGGCAGCAGGGACACTGCAGGTGGCAGTCAGGACACTGGGTTGATGAGCAGCACTTTCCCCTGGGGATGTGAAAGGTCATGGATGCACCCATGTTACCCCACAGCTGCAGCCCCTCCTGTGCTCCCTCCTGCAGCTCCTCCACTGTCACCTCACAGGACTCAAATCAGCAGCTCCTGCAGGGATGGAGAGGGCAGTGAAATGAGGTGGCATGTTCTTCCCTCCCAGGCACGGAGACCTGGAATCCTCTGGGTATAAGGACCTTCCTGGAATGCTTCTGGCTGCCCAGCAGAATCTCTCTGGTGTTTCCAGGTGTCAGTTCCCAGGTGTGGCTGGGCAGGCTGTGGCTGCTGGTGGCTCCCTGCTCCTCATTGCCCTGCATGGGCTGGCAAATTCTGACCCAGGCCAGTAGCACAGATCCAAGATCCACAGGCACTGCCGGGCTGGCAGCAGGAACTGAGCCTTGTGTGTGGTGCAGAGTCAAAGTCAGTGGGCTGTTCTGTGACTGGAGCCAGGAAACATGTTCCTGGGCTCTTCCTGTAGAGCAGAGGGAAAAAACAGCTAGGGAACATTTTATGCACTGACATATTCCCTATAAGTTTGGGGCTGGATTCTTTCTCCCTGTGATAATTCTTTTCCTGGCTCAGGCCCCTGGTGTCCGTGCACTCCATCATCCTGGGCAGCCACAGTGACAGCCACGTGTGGCCCTGGGTGTGAGCACCATGAGCTGTAGGGCCACTGCATTGCTGGGTGCTGGAGCCCTCACTGGAGGAGAGCTCAGAAGCTCCTGACTCATCAGGAAGGTCTGTTGTGCCACTGCCAGCTGAGGGCCTGTGTCACAAGGCTGCAGTTGCTCCCTTCTGTGTGTCTCAGCAGCTGCAAAATGAATCCTTACACTGGGCTTTAGGGCAGGTACCTCTCCCAAGGTGCTGCTGTGGATGAGGGGAGAGGGCCCTCAGCTTGCACAGGGAGCACAGGAGCACCCTCTCCCTGACCTGTGGGACAAGCTAATCCTGTGCCTGCACTGCTGTACACCTGCTGTGCCCCTCGTGTGCTGCCCTGCCCAGCCCTGCTCAGCAGGGAGGGAGGGAAGGTCTGAACTGCAGAGCTCTGGGGTCTCACAGAGCCACTCTGGGATGTTCCCAGGGCAAGAGGGAGCCTGGGACCCACCACACCTGTCCCACACTGTGCTGAGCAGGCTGGAACTGTGGGAAACTTTCCCAGCTAACTCCCAGGTAATTCCCAGGTACACTGGGATGATCAGGTTGTTCCCCCAGGCAGCCAGCACACAGCCACACTGCCTGCATGGGCAGGTGTTTGCCCAGCCTTGCCTTGCAGCCCAGAGAGATGGGAGTTTGGCTTGGCACTGTCAATGCTCTGCTGCTGAGAGGTTTCCTCCCCTGGGACAAATTCAGCCCCTCCCCAAGTTCTCCTTCAATGGGCAGGGAGAGGGACTGCACGTTCCTCCTTGGTGTGAGCTCAGCTGCTCCCACCTAGTCCTTTATTTTCCCAGGCTGAATTATTATTATTTCGGTTTGTTAAAGGAAAGGTTTCGTGCTATTTTTATTGTAGCTGGACTCCAGCTGATTATCAATGCGATCTTTTTGTTTCACTTCTAATATTTTGGGGAGTGGTGTCAGTGTCTGTCACCATGTCTACACCTGTTGCCTTTCCTCCTGTGCATGGACTTTGTGCCTCCTGGTGCTGCATGTGATCTTTGTCATTCCAGGCCATTTTCATTTGACACACTTGTCCTGGTCCTGGCAAGCACCTGCAGCTCTTCCTGGGACAGAGGTGCCAGGCCCATCCTGGTGCTGCTGGCAGCTGTCCAGGCAGGCCAGGCACCCCAGTCCTGCCCAAAGTGACAGGGCCTGTCCTGCTGCCCTGGGG
Source organism: Hypocryptadius cinnamomeus (assembly GCA_013400635.1). Lineage (NCBI taxonomy): Eukaryota > Metazoa > Chordata > Aves > Passeriformes > Zosteropidae > Hypocryptadius > Hypocryptadius cinnamomeus. The sequence continues at coordinate 10,186 of VYZP01013030.1, forward strand.
ATGGCAGCTTCCCTTCCCCCTGTTTGGCCTTTCCCTGCATTTGCCCCTTCTCTGCCACCTCTATTGCCACCTCTATAACACAATTCCTAATAAAAGCCAATTAGCATCCTCTTACCTTCCCAGGGCCTTCACTCCTTCATTTCCTGGGTAGGAGACCCTCCTCTCCCTTGCATAAATAAATATCCCTCAAGGCCAGCCTGCACCTGGCATTGCCTCACGCAGTTTCTGCCAAAAGGGGCCACCTCTTCTCATTTTTTTTTCCAGCCTTTAGATGGCCATGTTGGGGGCGCAGCCACATTGGGATGTCCTGACGTGTGTCACACACTCTGGTGCCACATCCCAGCTCCACTGATGTGTGTCACACACTCCAGTGTCACATCCCAGCTCCACTGACCAGCCTCTTCTTTTCTTACAGCTGAGTCCTTTAAGGAGTTTGCAGAGCTGCTGCATGAAGTGGAGCTGGAGAGGTCCATGATGGTAAGGAGATGGGAGCTGGGCTCTGTCATTCCTGACATGGCTGAATGCCAAATCACAGCCACAGCACCATGTGCCTCGGTGGGAGGCTTCTCAGCAGAGGGAAGCTGGGAGCACCAGGAATGTGCTCTGTACTCATCTGGTCCATGGTCCCACGGCTGTGGGCCCTGAGCATGGGGCAGACACAGCAGTAGGTGTGGGGGGCTGTGGCTCTCCCAGGCAGCACAGGCAGGCACAGAGCCCCAGGTCCTGCAGCTGGAGGGGCTGCTCAGCAGCTGCTTCTGTTGGGAAACAAAGGGTTAAAGAATAAGAAGTGTTTTCACCCAGTTTTTGCTGGGTGCAGGAAGGCAGGTGTCCCTGAGCCCATCTGTGCTGGTCCAGCTCCTGCAGTACAATGCACTGCCATCAGCTTCCTGCTGCCATGTGCCCTCAGCCTCTCCAGGGCTCCTCCAGAGCCAGTGCTGGCTTCCCATTTCACTCCTAATTCCAGGAAAAACATGAAGGTTAGGCTCGGTGGAGAGCTTACAGCATGCCAGGAATGTGCTGTTTGGCTCTGCCTTCCCCTGCCTCGTGCAGCAGCAGGAGCTCCTGCCAGGTTGGGCCAGAGGGTCCATGGGCAGGCAAGGAACAGCAGGAAACCAGGAAAGCACTGAGGTACTTCTTTATTATGAATTAGATCCCAGGTATAGTGGCTCCTTTGGCAGTGGGGGGAGCAGTGGAGGGAGCAGTGGAAGGTGTTGTTTCAGGGGTTATGGGCACTGTCCAGTTTTCAAAGTTGGGCTTTTTTCCCCTCTACTTGTAGCACCAGTTCTGTTTTACAGCAGCTCCCTCAGGAGGTTTCACACTCACCGTGTTCATCAGCTTTAAACTGCCTGAGGGGCTGTGCTGCGTGGTGTCCTGTCCCTTTCTCTTCCCCTCTCCCTCCTCTGCAGCGTGGGGCAGAGCCTGTCAGGGAAGTGGGGATGGGAGGAGACAGCAGGTTGGTCCCAGTGCCAGGCTGGAGCTGGAGCCAGTGATACAAACTGGGATGAATTCACTTTCCTGTGGATTCATGGTAAAGATGTGCAGAGCACCGTCCAGGAAAGCATCTCTCAGACATGAGACAGGAGTGGAAGACACACAAGCAGGCTTTCCCTTTTCCCTGGCTGTTCTGTGACAGATAACCTGGCAAGGGAAGTCCATCCTTTATTTGAGAGCAGCCTTGTTAGATGGGGGTGGGGGACACTCCCTGTCACCCACAGGATGTCCCCAAAGCCTCCTGGGATGTGGCTGGGGTTTGCTGTGTGTCACCCATGGGGAAGAGCAGGTACAGATGGCTTAAGTGAATTCATCTAGAGACAGAGGAAAAGTTTCCAGTCAAAAACATTAAAATCTCAGAGTTCTTGGCTTCTAGCCCTGTTCAGCCTCTGTTTAGGAGAAAATTGATCAGCATCCTGTAATTAAAATGCTTTTTCTTTGCACTGTAGGTGCAGAATGCAAGTGATTTGCTGATCAAACCTTTGGAAAACTTCCGGAAGGAGCAGATAGGGTTCACCAAGGTAAGGCTTGTTTGTTTGTTTTCAGTGTAAGCAGATTTGTTTTTGCTACTGCCTTTGAATTCAGATTTTTCTCCTGTTGTTGTTAACAAGCAGTTGCTCTACTGCATTCTGACTTCAGGCACTCAGAAACTCCCTGTTCAATGCTGGCTTTCAGCTGCTGGCATGAGGGTTCGTGCTGTGACTTTTAGTCTGATTTTTCAATCTTAAGAGTCTCCAAAATCTTTTCCTGAATTCTTTGGGTTCTGTCCTGGCTTGATTCCAGCACTGCCTCTGTCCTGAGCCAGGAGTGCTTGTTTCCACCAGGAGATCCTCCTTGCTGCTTTATCTCCACTCCCCTTTGTTCAGTCAGTGCTATTGAGAAGAAAATACTTTCTGCAGAGAAGTGTGTGGTAGAGTGGGAGGGAGGAAGGGAAGAAGGGAAAGCAGGAGAGGCCAGCAGGCAGAACCTGATTATAGTCATAGGGCTTTTGTTATGAAATATTTACATAAAGCATCTAATGAGTCTTTCAGATGGACCAAACTTTTAAAGAAACAAGCTATAAAAATCAAATTCTGCACATGTGGAGCACAAAAGATCATTTTCCCCTTGTCTGCTATCAAGAAATCCAAGTTCCATGTTACTCAGCGGCAGCTTAAAATGGGGCTGGCTCTGACCCAGCTCTGAAATGGAGATGTTTTGGAGAACACTTGAGGCTTGGATTCAGCCCAGCCCATCTGGAGGCTTTGACGTTGAATAAATACAGCGTTTGAGAAGAGATACTCGATGGCCCTCCTGCCCTTTGCCATGCCCTGAGGGCTGGTGTGTGGAACCCTCTGAAGAGCTGCAGCCACGAGCATGGCACAGGGGCTGCCCACGGCCCCTGCTCTCGTGTCCTTCAGGCTGGTTTTGTCCCAGAGAACCCTTCAGGTGTGTAAGGGCCACTTTGCCCCCAGCCCAGAGCGTGCTGTGCCCCAAGAGCCGAGCTGCCTGCACCCACAGGCCGTGTGCCATGTCCTGCTCCCATTCCTGATGGCAGGCACGGGTCTCAGCAGGGCTGGTGCCACAGCCCCAGCACTGACACGGATTCACCTGGCAGCCTGCAGCCCTTCCTCAGTCCCTGTGGATGGGCAGGGCGCTCCAGGTGGAAGCACAGGGTGGTGACAGTGGCAGGACACTGCTCAGAGCAGCTGGAGAGGTGGCAGAGGGCAGGGGGTTGTTGCAGGTGGCTCAGCCATTGTAGTTTGGTTTGGGGTTTTGTTTCTAGTGAGGAACAGGAGCTGCAGAGGTGCCAGGGCACTGTGGTGGGAAGAGGGCTGTGCTGTGGCTCAGCACAAGTGCTCCATGCAGGAGCTCACAGGACAGCACCCTGCACCGTGCCAGGATCCAGCTGTGCCCACGCTACAGGGATGCACAGGGAGGTACCACTGTGCCCAGTGCCGCCCCAAAGCCTTGAGAGGTGCGAGTTTGGGAGCGAGCCCCAGCTACTCCAACCCCTTGTCCTCAGCTCTGATGCTTCCCTGACAGGAGCCTATGCCACACTGCACCCTCAGGTGTCACCTCGGGGACAGAGCCTTCCTCCACCTGCCAGCCTGCAGAGCATCTCCGGGCCATCCCCACCTGGCAGCAGGAGGGGTGAAGTACAAATGAGGCTCCTCACAGCCATGCTCTGTCAGTGTGGGTTCCTCCCATCGCTGCTGGGCCTGGGAGGACCCTCCCTGATCTGCACCAGGGGCAGAAGCCCAGGCTGGGCTGTGGATCAGCCTGGAGACATGACACAGGGAATTTGTGCCCTCTGCTTGGTTTCCGTATTTCGGCAGCGTCGCCTTCTGTGAGATGTTTTCTGTTCCCTTTGCGAGCTGCTGGAGCCAAATAGGAAGAGCCCTTGAATCGGGGCTTTGTGATGCCTCTGGCTGGAGCACAGCCAGTCTGACCAGCACATCTGAGTCTGCATTCAGCCGTTCTCCCGCAGGAATGGAGTCTCCTCGGGAGGGTGTGCTCCCACACGGGGCAGCCCTGGCTGTCACCGGGACCCCCTCCAGCCACTCCCTCCTGCCACAGCCCTGTGGGGTCACTGCTTTTCCTGTGACTTGCTGTCAGTGTGAGTGACTTGCCACATCACAGATAAAAGGGAGGATCTGGGACCCCCTGAGCTGACCCATTTCCCAGCTCTGGCACTCATGGCAGGGGGTGAGTGTGGGAAGGAGCTGGTGCATATGGAGGCCCCATCCCTCCCTCTCCATAGCCCTGGGGCTCAGCTCCACGCTGTGGGGCTGGGACTCTTGGGGAAGAGCCTGGTCACACTTACTGAGCTAAGGAGGATTTGAATAGAAAAGTTTAATTCCAGTTTCACTTGGAAGGAGACAGCTTTTTTTAAAAAACACAAAGCCAACCAAAAAAATCAGAGGGAAAAGCTTGTTGGGATGTACTGTAAGGGCAAGAGGAATGCTGAATAGCTGCAGTGTTTGTCAAGATTTCTTCCACAGGAGATAAAATATTCCTAAAAGGTCTTAGTAAATTCTGTTACTAATTTGATTAATTATAACTTTAAAAGAAAGGGAGGTTAATAGCTTCTACTTGCTTTCATCTCTGCCACTGGGGGAGCACAGCCTAAGAGGCATTTGAGAGAAAGCAGTGGGTGAGGGAAAAACATCAGGATGAACTGGGTGTGCTTTGATAGAACTGCTCTTTCTACACCCCTCGACATTTTAGAAATCTGTTTTTGAATTAACTGCTGATGCCTTATAAAAGTGAGCTATGATGATCCTGCATCCACTGCTCTTGCACCCAGACCCCTCAGGTGTGCATGGAGGGGGGGGCTCCCAGCAGGAAAAGTGTGTTTGATTCCTCATGGCCCGTGAGCTGGGCTTCTCACTTGCCACTCACTCCACCTCCCCAAAAATGGGAATTTCAGAGGATCCTAATTAGCAGCTAATGGTTAAGGGGGAGTTTTGGCAAGTCTGTTTGCCCTTTTCCCCCTGATGAGCTGGATCCAAAGCTGCCAAGGGGCTCCAATGTCACCCCAATGCTGGTGGCAGACAGGATGTGGGCAGGACCTGGCACACACAGAGCAGCCAGAGCTGCTGCTGCATCACCTGCCTCAGCTGGCAGCCAGTGCTGTCCCACGGGCTCCTGCCATTCCTGGGCACAGCAATGCCTGTCAGAGCTCCCAGCACTGGGTGTTTCAGAGCACCCTTCTGCCTGCACTTGGTGGGATCTGCTCGGTTGCTCCCAGTGAGCAATAAACGGAAGGTGGGTGGTGGCTCTAGGACTTGGCAAACCTTAATGGAAACGTGGTGCTGCCCTTTGCTGAATATTCATGAGGAACTAATTAGTGCTCATGTTTCCAGATTGTGCTTCAGTCTGGGTGATTTTATTGTGTTGGTTTTTTTTGGTGTTGGCTTGCTCTGGTCAGCAGCCAACTCAGAAGGATTTGTAGGTCATCCTTCTGCTGTTCAGTTATATGCTAATTAGCAAGAGTGGGAATGATTGGCAAGCTCCCTCTTAGTGGCCCAAAATGCCACGCTGCACTGTGGTCCTGTCACACATTGATCCACCTTGGACATCATTCCCAGTCCCTTCAATCCCCAGAAAGAGCTCAGTGCTCCATGTCCCCAGTGCAGCCATGTGCCCCTGCCTGCCCTGGGTGCTGGCAGAGGAGGAGGCACTCCCCAAAGGAGTTCCTGTCTGGCTTCCCAGCTCCTGCTGCAGAAGGAACTCCACTGCTCTCCCAGGCTCTTCCTTTCCAGTCTTTCCTTGAGCAGAGGTGACCCCTCTTCCTCAGAACCCACCATGTCTTCCCACAGGGAGCTGCCCGCAAGCTGGTGACAAAGCTGCTGCCTGGTGGTTTGTGGTCTCCCTGTGGCTACAGGCTGTGGCCTCTTGTGGCCATCTGTGTGGGCACTACAGCCACACACAGCTCATGGCCTCCTCCATGGGTTCTTGTTCTTGTGGCCATGTGCACGGGCACCACAGCCTCCCACAGCAATGTCACCTCTCCTGGTGACAAGCCAGGAGCCACGTGCTCCCAGGCTGCTGCATCCAGGGGCACATCCCCCTGCCCATCCCATCCTGCTCCCTGCCCATGGGCTCTGCCATGCCCAGCCGTGGTAGCACCAGGCTCTGGTGATTCCTTTGCCCCGGGCTTTCCAACAGCTCCTGGCGCAGGTGAGCAGCCTCCCAGATGGAGAGGAGGAGAGATTGGTCCCAGCTCTGGCCTGCAGTGTGGCTGTCTTCCCTGGTGGCCTCTCCACAGGGTGGGGACAGCTGAGTCACCCTACAAGTGCTGCTTGCTGGTGGTGAGAGGTGGGAGAGAACTCCTGGAGTGGGCTCCAGCCCCATTGCTGCTGCTCACCCACAGCTCTGCTGAGGAGCAGGGATGGCACCATCCCTGTGCTGCCACCACCACCTCTGCATGCCACCTTGCTGGAGACAGTGGAGCTCTTGGTTGGGTTTGCAGCTAGCTTTCCATGGCAGCACCTAGCTTTCCATGGTAGCAACTGCTTTTCTGTCTCAGGACCTGCTGCTGGCACAGCCATCTCCTCTGAGACGTGACGAGGTGGCCACAGGAGCTCTGTGCCTGCAGCCCCACAGCTCTGCTTCCCTGCACTTCTGTGGCCTTGGGGCTTGGAGGCTCCTCATTAAGGAAATGGACACAAGTTCCTGGCTGCATTAGACAGGGCATTCATGGCACAGACAGCCCAGGAGTTTGACCTTACAGACACAGGAACTGCTGCTCCACAAATGCTTTCACTGCTCTGGGTTTGGGTTTGCTGCTCAGGGCCTTAGTCACGAGGGTGGTGGTTTGTTTTGATCGTCCTTCCTGGCCTCAGCCCACAGTTACTGCACTGCTGAAATTAGAATTCACCCTTGGAGGACTCTCTCTTCCTCTGGATTTGATGTAGATCTCTCTGTTGTGATGTGTGAGGCTTTTAACACAGAGTCACAGTACCTGATATTGCAGGGGGTGATTCCAGAGGATGCACTTCCCTTCAGGTGTCCTGTAATTCCAGGGTCTGCACGGCAGGATATGTAATTGCTGAGGTGAAAAGGTTTGCTGGGCTAAGCCTGCCCTGCTCCAGACACTTGCACATAAGCAGGGCTTGGTGCCACTTCCTCATGGTAATTGTGCTTTCACTACAGCCATGTGGAGACTCTCGTGGGGAGAGAATCCTCTTCCCTGGAAGGCAGCTGGTAGGAAGGCTTGTTACTATTCTTGGGAGCCACCTGTGCTGAGCCCAGGGGTTTTAGGAGCCTCCAGGCATCCTGCTGCACGGCATCCTGACAGACAGGTGGAATAGTCTCTGCAACTGGAATGGGGAAGCAAAACTTCAGGCAGGGGAAGCTGCGGTCACTGCAGAATTCATGAGGAAAGTTCCTAATACCCAGCAGTCTGGCAGAGCCCATCTGCTCTGGCTTGTGGTGGCACTGGTGTATGCTTGCTTATCCATGCATTTCTGAGTGGGGGCAAGAGAACAGGATTTCAGGGCTTTCAGGAGATAGATGTTGAAAGATAGCAGTAATTCCCCAGGAAGCTGGAACTGCTTTCTACTTTCTTGAGCTTTCAAAAGTCAGACAGAAGATCTGGGCATCCCATACATACCTGCACTGTGTGTACACCAGCTCTCAACTGCTTGGACCTGGCACTGAGGCTGCTGCCAGGCTGGAATTTCCTGATTTCAGTAATTTAGTTGCCTCCCAGGAATCCCTGATATGTCAGATACCATCTGAAGTGGGTATTTGTTAACCTAGCCCCTACTCTGGTTGTTTTGTGATTGCCAATGTCACAGTCAGTGCAGGCAGGAGCCAACAGCCTGGTGCTCAGTTCTGCTGCTCCCTGCCTGCTCTCAGGGGTTCCTTCTTGAGTGTCTCTTTGCTGCTCTTGTTCATTTGTGCTCTCTTTGCAGCACTGCTGAGGGCAGATGAGGATTTCCTGCCTGCCTGTTGACCTGCCAGGCTTCTGCTTTCCTTCTGATACTCTCAGAAACAAATGATAAACTCTTTAGAACAGAAAGTTGCCAAAATCTAATGAACCTTTTCTTGACCTTGACGTGTCTCTGACATTGCAATGTTTGCCCAGTTGTTTCTGTGCTGTGTGAACAGCATGTCAAGGCGATGGTGAACACGTTTCTGATGTATGAGCACGTCTTCAGTTTACTGGATATTGAAGAGATTGAGAGTGGGGCTTTTGCCATGATGTTGGCATGAAAAAATACTTCTTGTGCCACACAGTATTGCTAGAATGGGTCTTAAGGTGTAATTGCATCCAAGGTAGGCAAGGGCTGTGAAAGCAGAGCAAATGAGAAGTGGCCTTCTGTTCTCTGGCTGGGTTGACAAAAATTTGTCCATGGGAATACAGAATTGCACAAAGAACCTCGGTGTTGATGCATGTTCTTATCTGGAAAATGCCAATAACTGGTTCGGCTTCAACCTCTTGCATCTACAGGAAAGAAAGAAAAAGTTTGAGAAGGATGGTGAGAAGTTTTACTCTATGCTGGATCGCCACTTGCATTTGTCTTCCAAAAAGAAGGAATCTCAGTTACAGGAGGTGTGTATGGAATTTTTCTCAGAGTTAGGTCCAGAAGCAACAGCACCAGCTGCTCTAGGTCTTAAAAAAGGAGAGGAATCATCCCTTCAAGTAACCATTTTAAATTGATAATCAGTTAAATCTACCCAAAGCCTGGATTCTCTGTGAGACCGGGGTAATCAAGCTCATAGTTCTCCTGTGTCTGTTGGTGCTGGTAGTGGCTTCAGACATTGTCATTGCTTGTTGTCACCTTGATGGTGAAGGGCAGTGACTGGTGGCACTGGCACAGCTGGGCACTGGCCACCCTTTCACCTGGGGAAGTGCTCTGGCCGAAAAGTAGCCAGTTATTATTCCTTTTGCTGGCCTGGTGTCCTGCCTTGCTGCTGGTGCTTTTGGGTGGCTGTGGGAGCAGGCAGAGGAGGGGGTTCCTTCCAGCTGGTGCTGCTGCAGGCATGTTGCAGCAAGGAAGGAAAGCCAGCTGTTCCAGCCCACACCAGAGCAGCTGGATCTGGTCAGATTTGTCAGACCAGTTGTCACATCAACCAGAGCATCTCTGCAAGGCAGACTGTGTGAGCTCTGGGAGCGTTGTGTGCTCCTGCCACTGCTGCAGCTCCACAACTGCTGGTTCTGGGACACAGATGGAGTCAGGCAAGAGGGTGGTGATGGTGGCCTTATCAGGAGAAGAGGTTTGTGCTAAAGTAATAAAAGAGCTTTGGGAAAGCCTTTTCCTTGCAGAGTAAGAAGAGGTTTTGGATCCTTGAATGAAAGGGAGCCAGAAATGGGCAGACTTAAAAGAACATCCAATGTTCCAGCTCACAGCTGGGCTGGACACTGGGCAGGTTTTCAGTGAGGACAGGACTATGTGTGGGCTGACAGACAAAAGTGAGTCAAATATTTTCAAACTGCATGTGATGTATTTTCTCTTTCCACCTTTCCCCCTTTCTTCTAGGCTGACCTTCAGGTGGACAAAGAGAGACACAATTTCTTTGAGTCCTCCCTCGAGTATGTGTACCAGATCCAGGAAGTACAAGAAAGCAAGAAATTCAGTATTGTGGAGCCGGTAGGACCTTCCTTTTCTCTCAGTCTCATTGGCTGATGCTCAGATGTGCTGGCAAGGGATGAGTTACCAGGCTGGATTAGGTCCTGTGGGGCAGGAGCACTGTGAAGCCCCACTCCTGTTTCTTCTGGCTGTCTATGGATCCTGAGGAACAGGCTGGACACTGTACAGAGCTACAGGTCTTGTTATCACTTTTCTTGGCGCCCCTGGGTTTGGTGAGTGCTGTCTGTCTGCAGAGGGACAGAGGTGCTACCTGCCCTGCTCACCTGTCCCAGCCTGGCCTGCAGGGTCCCAGACTGGCTGAGTGCAGGAACCCTGCCCTGGGTGGTGGCTCTGCCCCAGTGCCAGCTGCAGTGGAGTGTGGGATCCTGTGGATCTTATGGATGATCTCTGCAGATCTGCTCTGGGTCTCCCTGCAGGGTCTTTCATTCTGGGTGTTTTATTCAGACATGTGTGGATGGTAGCTTGAGCTTCAGGGACATTGTGGTGGATAAGCCACACCAAGGCTGGCATTCCAAAGTTGGGAGGAAAAAAATAATTTCATATGTAATTTCTGAAACCCCACACTCTGTCCATCTTTCCTCCATTACAAACACAGAAGTTCAGTGTGTTCCTTCCCTCCATTGCAGGTGCTGGCATTTCTCCACAGCCTCTTCACTTACAACAACCTGACAGTGGAGCTGACACAGGATTTCCTCCCATACAAGCAGCAGCTCCAGCTCAGCCTGCAGAACGTGAGTGCCTGCTCAGCTGAAGGACTTTTCTGTGTGACTTCTGTTCTCATTTGTATTTACACACCTCTGATGGCAAGGTCTTTCCACCCAAGCAGTCTGGCCATGTTTGCATTGTTGCAGATACAGTTATTTCCTTCTCAGTTCACATGGGTTTTCCCCTCTCATGCATGGGACAGTTTACAGGTCTATGAAATTGTTTTCTCTGGAAGGGGCTACTGCAGTTGCATCATTTAACCTGGTGCATAAAAAAGCCTGAGATTTTCTTTCAGTTTCACAAAATTGAAATTGTACTCTAAGAAGGCCTCTAACCTTGATCTTAATGGTACTGGCTTCCTGCAGGCTTGCTACATGCTTTGGTAAGCTCCTCTGCTGGCCAAGTGTGCTCATGGGGTAGAATATCTGGGTCCTGTTTTCTTTATCTTCAGTCTTTCCTTGACTGGCCTTCGTTTCTGTGGAACAACAGCCATAAATCTGAGCCAAGATGGTTTTGCTGCTGGCTCATTAATTGGTCCAAGTAGGATTCTATCAAAATGCCTGGATTTTGTACCCCCTGTTGATGTGACTCTTTCATGCTAAGCACTGTAGCATGATCAATACCTTTGGGAGGAGAATACACCTGTTACCGAGCAATGGTGTGAACAGGAGCTCCTCTGCTCCAGCCAGCCTTGAAATGTGCTGAAGTTCCATAATTAAGGGAACAAGTGGCCTCCCAGCTGTGGCACTGCAGCACAATCTCTGCACATGATGTGTCTCTTCAGTCATCCCTTACAGCTCTGTGGTTCTTATAGCCAGTTTCCATGTGGATTTGTGGAGTGGTTTCCATGTTTTGTACCTTGGGAATGGATTCATTTCTGCTACAGCACCTCAGATTTATCTAGGAATAAATAACCTGCAGTTCATGTTCAAATGTGCTTCTGTTTGTTTTCTGTTCCCAGACGAGGAATCACTTTTCCAGCACACGGGAGGAGCTGGAAGATCTGAAGAAGAGGATGAAGGAAGCACCCCTAACCTGCAAGCTGCCTGGGCAGCCAACCATCGAGGGCTACCTGTACACTCAGGAGAAATGTAATGGCTTTGGGATGCAGCTGGATGCAGCAGGGAACAGGGCTACCCTGGCATAACCCTGCTGTGGGCTGCATTCAGCCCTGCTGCACTGGGTGTCACCGCTGCCAGGCACAGCATGCCCAGGGTGTCACCTTCTGCCACTGCCTGAGGTGCCTGGGGAAGCACTGGCAGCCTCAGCTGGCAGTGTTGTCAGCAGTGGCACAGAGCTCTGTCCAAGTGACATGTCTGTGACAGCACAGGGCTAATTGCCCTGTGCTCCAATGAGATGGGATTTATGACTCCAGAGCCTGGAGCTCTGGCAGGCTCTGCCTTGGCTGTGTTTTACCAGGATGGATCTGGTGTCCTGCCCAGCCTCCCTCTGGCAGCCTCTGTGAGCAGCTGAGCACAGCTAAGGTGGAACCAGTGCTGAGTTAAGCTGCTGAGAGCAAAACTTGTAATTTTGAGCAGAATAAAATCAGACCAAATACAACCTTTTCCAGAACCTGGCTGCAGCTCTCCATGGCCATGCAGCAGGAATGCTCAGAGGACATAAGTCTGTGCAAGACTGTGACCTCTGAGGCTACAGACAACTTTGTAAGCATTCATTCTTAATCCTGCATAGAAATCTATTTATACATATATTTGTATGTCTGTTTATCTTGCTTTTAAAAGAAAGCACGCTCAGTAATTTTAGATCCTAAATGTGGCATGTTCCTGCAGGCCAGTGGCTATTTTCTGTCTCTGTTTATGCTTCCCTATAAATCAAGTACAAAAAGTTGTTCTTCCTGACAGCTGCAACTTAAAAACAAATCACAGAAAAAATACCAGTTGAGTTATTTCCTGTAAAGGCGTTCAGGTAAGAAAACAGAGGAAAGTGACTATGAATCTGGAAATAGGAACTTCAGAGTATTTTAAAGCTGCTGTTGTCTTCATTATTGAGTTTTCACCCGCAGGAAAAAGTAGTGGGGTTTGTGGAACAGACATTCAGGACATGTAGGATCCTGCCAGTGTAGGTCTTGGCTGGGCTTGGCCAAACCAGCCTGGCTTGTGGTCAGAGTCCCACAAACGCCCTTTCACCAGCTGTGAGTTGGGAGGTGCTGGAGGCAGCAGCTGCCCTGTGCTCCTCTCCTCCTCCCCCCTTCCTGTTTCTCCTCTCCTCCTGCTTTTCTCTTCATCTCCTCCCCTTTCTCTCTTCCTCCTCCTCTCCTCCTCTTCTCCTCCTGACTCTTGCCCATGGAGACACCTGCAAGGGAGATGTCCCCCAGGGCTGTCAGTGTCCATCCCCAGAGAAGGGAGGACATGTGGGCAGCACTGACCATGCCTTGCTGGCTGCACACAGCTACAGCCCTGTCCCTGATTCCAGCCTCTCCTGTGTTCTGCAGGGGCGCTGGGCATCTCCTGGGTGAAGTATTACTGCCAGTATGAAAAAGAGGCAAAAACCTTACGGATGACACCCATAGACCAGAAGCCTGGAGCTAAGCAGGTGAGTTGGATGTCTGCAAACATTGGCCCAGCCACTGGGCCCACCTTCCACCCCTGTATGGCCTCCCTTCCCGTGACAGCTGACCCTGCAGGTGGCACAGAGCAGAGGAGAGGGCTCTGTCCCCTCCCTGCCTGCACAGGGCAGTTTGGTGTCACCTGGAAGAGGGACCCCCATGAGGAGAGGTCTCACTCCACTGTGTCCCTGGGAGCCCAGGCCCTGCAGGGTTTGGCAGCAGACATGGGTCGTGTGACATGGGAGATACCAGACAGTGCTGGCCCGTGAGTTCAGTCTGGGGTGAAACTTGTGCTTCTCTGGACCAGCTGATGTTGATCCATCCCCTTGCACAGGGGCTGGAAGCCACAAGAACTGTGGCAGCCACTGAAGTGCCTGAATGACTCAAGTTACTACAGGAGTTACTGCTTCCAAATGCAGCATTTCCTCACAGCACTGTGTGCTCACAGCACTGGTTTGTGGTTTGATTTCTGCTCTCACCACTGGTTCTGTGGGACTGGGACAGTGTGGGGAGAGGAGAGGTTAACAGTGCAGCTCCAAACTGCACTAAGGCAGCAGTTTGGGTAACTACTTCTTTCACGGAGTACTTTGGTTTACCAAAGTCTGGGAGTTCCCTCAGTCCCTCCTCGTGACAGGGGAGGGGTGGGAGGATGGAGCTCAGCCAGTGCCTCCAGCTGAGTCCCCCGCCCTCCTCTGCCATGGAGCGGGTCCCCGGGGCCTTCCCAGCCAGGCCTGTGTGCTCCAGTGTGTGAGCTCATGCTCTGCTTTTGGCAGGGCTCTGCACACTGCAGCAGGAAAAGAAAATAGTTGTTTTGCAACCCCTTGGCAGAGAGCTGGGCAAAGAAATATCCAAACTATTGTATGGAGAGATTTGTTGTCGTGTATGCCATAAGCATGTCTAGTAAGGCCCATCACTGCAGGTAGGGGCTCAGAAAACTTAGTGCCTTTCCCAAACGCTGGCAGTCTGGTAACCTGCACCATCAGGTCACAGCTGGCCACAAACCCACAATCAAATTATGAATTGACTCTGCTGTGGAGTGCAGGGACACGAACACCTAGGGCTAGAGCTGAGCCTCTCCAGAGCATGTCTGCCCTCTCTGGGGTGAAGAAATGTACATCCCTTTGCCACACAGTGTTTGTGTAAAGCCATTTGGTTCATTTGTGGTGTGGGTAATTGGTACTGATGACCAGTCCTGGTAAAAATTAGAACCCAGCTGTGTCAGAACACAGGTGAGCATGGTGCTGGCCTCAGAGACAGGGAGTGCCTCTCTGGGTTTGTTGGAGCAGTGTTTCAGCACTGTAGGGGCAGAGTGCTGCTATTTGGGGTAGTGCTGTTGAGTCCAGAACATTCTCTGGCTGAGAGCAAGCCTGGAACTCAGGGCCTCTTATATCTGCCAGTGATGATGGTGGGAGGACCACCTGTGCTCCTGGTACCAATGCCATTGGCATGCCAGGACAGGCGCCGTGGGCAGTGCTGGGCTGGGCTGAGGGGCCTGAGGAGCCCAAACTCTCCCATGTTTCTGTCCTCTCACCTTGGCTTTCATGTTCTCTCCTAGGGCACCTTGGACCTGACCCTGAAATCCTGCGTAAGGAGAAAGACTGACTCCATAGACAAAAGGTTTTGTTTTGACATTGAAACTAATGAAAGGTGAGAGGCTTCGTGTCTGGTGGCCTCAAACCCCACGGGCCTGCAGCAAATCCCTCTTTGCTGTCTATTAAAAACAACTTTTCTTCCTTTCCCTGCCTGTCCCTGGGGGAATTCCGCACAGGTCCGGGACCATCACGCTGCAGGCTCTCTCAGAAGCCAACCGAAGGCTGTGGATGGAGGCCATGGACGGGAAGGAGCCGGTGAGTGTTCCTGGAGCTGTTCCCAGCTGGAATGCGCTGCCGAGCAGTGTCCTCTGCTGGCGGGTGCTGTTCGGGATCACTGCTGCACGATCACCATGGGCTCCCTGCCGTTCCCTCAGCTCCCACTGCGGATTTTGGGTTCTCCCCGAAATCTCGGGATGTTCCCTGCTGTGCCAGACCCCAGCCTTTCCGGGGCTGATTCACTCCTGCTCCTCACTGCCTGCTGGAGATGATGTTTTTTCTGTCCCTGCTTTTAGCCACCTTTTCAAAAGTGTCACTGCCCACCCTGCACTCATGTTCTCCCACCTTTCTGTGCCTACTGGTGTCCCCTTCCTTCAGTCTGAGCAGAGCTCAGAGCCCTGTGGTTTGCCTACAGAACAGAGAATTTCCTTAGCAATAGGTGTCCCACTGAAATACAGGGAGGCAGCAGAAACTCCTTGATTGTGCAGATAATGGGTTCTTGCCTAATTATAAAATGAGATTTCTATGGGACATTGTCTTTTTGGCTGTGATTGCCTCTGGGTAATCTCTGGGTGATTTAATCTGGGGATGTTGCTTTTTTTTTTTTAAATAAATACCAAATCATGCTGATGATGTTTTTGCTTCTCCCTCCCCCATTCCCACCCTTTTTTCAGATTTATCACAGTCCCATCACGAAGCAGGAAGAAAGTGAGTCACTTCTGTTGCTGTTCTTTGGGCTCTCACAGCCTCAAGGCCAGGCAGGATTTTCCTTGCAGATACGCTCATCCTCAAATCCTGCTGAGTAGCACTGTCCCCGCTCCGTGACAGCAGTGTCACTTCTGTTCTTACACCACAGTGCCTGGCACTGAGCCCAGATGAGAACGAGTTGCACAGAACTGCAGTGAGCAGTTTTTATTTAGCCAGGAGTAGTGGGATGTGAGGTTCAGTTTGCACCTCCAAACCCCAGGGAGAGATTCTGAGGATGTGTCCCTTAACAAAGGTTGTAATAGGGCAATAGAGGTGGCATTGAGTTCCCTGGATCTCCCACCCACCACCATGTCCCGTGTCCCCCCTCTCAGCAGTGGGGTGTACCCTGCAGAGCCCTGGAGCACTGAGACACGCTGCAGAGCCCTGGAACCCCTCTGGGGTTCTGTTAGCTGGGTGAAACCCATAGCTCACATCATCAGCACTGTAACTCGCTGGCTCTAATGAGCACAGGGGGAGCATTCCCAGAAGCATGAGCACAAACCTGCTGTGTGCCTGTGTTCACATCACACGCTGGGAGGAATGTGAATTAGGGTTCCACTGAATAAACATTCTCTATTTGTCATAGATTAAAGCTGGTAAGAATTCCAGTGGTATCATAGCACTCAGTATCAAGCACCAGGTGGATCTGTGCTTATTCCTGGGGCAGGGCTGAGAGACATCTGAGCTTGATGTTGCTGTTGCTCAGAGCAGACAGAATCAGCATAAACAACCTGCTGAAAATGCAGGGATCCCATAGGATTCCCCAGCTCAGTGGAGGAAGCCCTGTGCTCAGCTTTCCTCAGCACATCAAGGTGGATTGGTTTTGCTTTTTAATCCTAGTGATGTAGATAAGCAGAAATTACACAGTCCCATGATGAGGAATAGCTTTAACTACAGATTTTACTCTGGAAATTATTATTTAAGTCTTCATCAGACACAATCCAAATAAGTTACACTATTATTATGATGAAATACCTTATTATTAAAGACAGGGAGAGGGTAGGGAGCAGTGCTGCAACTCAAAATAAATTTGAGGAAAAATGGGAGAACATGTGGAACTAATAAATCCTTGTCAGGATGTCCAGAACGCCGGTGTTTCCTGAGGGGATAGGGGATGTGGGTGCAGGTGTGAGCACTCTGTGTGCTGGGGCACTGTGGCTCTGGGTGCTGAGAAAGGCTGGGGCTGGGGGGGTCCCAGGGGTCTCCAGGAGTGCTCAGGCAGCTAACATTACTTCCTTGTCCAAAACAGTGGAGCTGAACGAGGTGGGCTTCAAGTTTGTTCGGAAGTGCATCAATGCAGTGGAGACCAAAGGTGAGGAGCTCACCCAGCCTGGCCATGCTTCCCATGGCCTCGAGTCACACTGTGGCTCCTGCAGTACAGGGTTAGCCACTGGCACAGGACTGCAGCTTTTAGCTGAGGAATGTCTGTTCTTCAGTTAAATACTTGTTCTTCAGGAGCAGAAATCCCATCTGGTTCAGAATGTTATACCAAGTCAGTTGGGGTTGAACTTCCACCTTTATGCTGTTTTCACTTGTGGTTTTCTCAGTTTTTGGCCCTGAGCACACCCAGTGTTGGGCAGGAGAACAGCTCTGGCAGCAGGGGTGGCTACAGGCTGCTTCAGCCCCAGTCTGTGAAGCAGCAGAAGCAGGTGGAAGGGTGGCAGCTCATCCTCTGGGCTGTCACATATCATCCAGCACCCGTGAACATCACTAGTGTGGGATGGGGGCCTGGATTCACATGTAGGGTTGGGGCTGCTGGGGCTGTGGCAGCCAAGGCCCACTGGAGTGCAGAGCATTGGGGGCAGAATGACCCTTCTGGCAGAGCTAGGAGAGAGAGTGATTCTGCCTGTCCCAGCACTGGCCAGTGTTTTCAGATTCTACTTCAATGTCTTTGTCTTCTGTGGGGGTTTGAGCAAATCCATGATAAAGCAGCACCTCACAGAAATGGGGTGTGAGGACTGGTGTGTCCCACAGCCTAGCTGTGCTCACCTGGCCGTGACATGGTGACCACGGTGGTGCTGGTGGCCTCAGCTGCTGGGGTGAGCAGAACCCCTGCCTGCAGAGCCTTTGGGATATGGGACAGAACCCGGGGCGTGGGACAGAGCCCAGCAGCAGGAGAGCATTTCCACTAGATGGGGCTTGTGAACCACCATCGGGAAACCTCGGCTAACGCTCTTGGCTTTGTCCTCTTAGGAATCACCACGGAGGGCGTGTACCGGACTGTTGGCAGCAATATCCAGGTGCAGAAGTTACTGAATGCCTTTTTTGGTAAGAATTGATTATTCTGTGCAATTACACTGTCCTGTTCTTGAATTGTTTGTGAGAGACAGAGAGGATTGGGTTCCACAGTGAGAAATGTCCAGCATGGGTTCTGGTCCCTGTGACCGCTCTGAGGCTCATCTTCCCCTTCTTTCCTGGGATAACACAATGAGCTGGGCTGGAAGGTGGCTTTTGCAGGGAGCCCTCCAGCCTGGTGTAAGGATTTTCTCTGGAAGGATGGGGACACCTTGCTGTGTGCAGTGTGTACCATAAGGAGCCAATGTATGTTAAGAAGCCAGTGCATGCATTCCTGCTGTGAGCCTTCCTGTGGCTGGATCTGTCATACAAGCTTGGCAGCTGGGGAAGTGTTTACAGTCTTGGCAGGTTGAGGGGCTCAAGCAGCACTGCTTTGTGCCAGGACAGGCCCTTCTGGGCTGGGCCCTGGCTAAGGCCATCGTACCCTCACCTCATGGTCACCTGTGAGCCTCTCGGGGAACCTCTGGGGTTGATCCCCACCTACCAAGGCCAAACCTTTCTCCCCAGCCCTGCCTGGAGCTGGAGCACAGGGCAGGGATTGCATTCACCTCTCTGCCTGCGTGCCTCGGGCTCACGCCAGCTCAGACATCTGATATTAATGCAGCATTCAAAGGCTTTGGCTGTTTCCTATTGCTTCTACTCTGGATGTTGTTTTTTAAAACCCTGGTTTGTACTGGTGTCTGGCTATGCCCAGTTCTCAGAGCCATGACTTCGGGCATCTGCCCAGCTCTGCTGGCCCATGACTCATTGCTGAGCCTCAGGTTCTATTGCTGCTTGATTCTCACCCTCCCTGTGAGCAGCTCTGTGGTTTTCTCCTCTGAGTCCCACCAGTGAGTGGCTTTTTGTTTTGTTTATCTGCATGGGTCTGGGTAACCACTTGCCACTCCACTGCATATGAAAACATAATGGAAAGTACAACACCACAGAAATAACTGCTGCAGCAGGATTTCATCTTTAACCACTCAAAGGAGACAATTTTTTTTTTTTAGTCTCTAGTCCTATTTATTTTCAAAAATAAATCTTGCTGTTTATTTCTGTAGTCCAGCTTCCCCCTATCCTATAACTGCATCCTTCATTTTGTGCTGCCACAGACATGATGTGGTTTGTCAGGGGGGGTAGGCAGGAGCAAATTGTACTTCCATGCTGCTGGGCCTCCCCTGAGCTCCCTCCTCTTCGTGCAGCAAGAGGGAATGCTTCCAGAACAGCCTTCAGGGGAGTAGCTGCAAATGAGAGATTTGAGCTGGCATTCAGATTACTTTGGATGTCAGAAAGCTTGTCTTGGACCTGTTGAAATCCGTTGTTTCTGCCAACCTTGGGAAAAAATACACTGTAGAGAATATGCTCTCAGTGACTTCTCAGAACTGCTTAAATTTTACCTTGTGCTTCCCTCTGTGTCCTCATTAGCACCGCTCCCCAGCCTCTCCAAACCCTGACACTGGTGCTGTTTTTCTGCTTTGCCCAGCCATGGGAATTAGGAGCTCTCTTTGTGTGCTGCTATGGCTTCATGTGTCTTGAGGGCAGAGTGTTTATTAGCAACCTCTAAATGAACTTTATTCTAAAAAGTTTTCATTCTCCTTCTAGATCCAAAATGCCCTGGGGACGTGGATCTCCAGAGTGGGGATTGGGACATCAAGACCATTACCAGCTCACTGAAGTTCTATCTCAGGTAGCACTGCAGGTCACACCTGCCCAAAGGAGGCAAAGGGGACTGGGGTTGACCCAGATGAAAGGTGAAATGAGCTGCCAGATATTCACATCTGGCTGTTGAAAAGGGCAAAGTGGCAAAGGCTTTGGGAAGAAGAATGATAAATATGGGTGTTGCAGAATCCCTCAATCCCATGGGGAGGGCTGTTTCACTGATATTGACTGCAGAGGGAAATTCCACTGGGACTTGGTGGCACTGAGGGATGAGCCAGTTTGCCCATTGGTCCAGGATGGGTCATAAGTGGGTCACAATTGCCCTGCAGAGCTGAGTTCTCTTTCTGGTTGTTGCAGGAACCTGTCTGAACCTGTCATGACGTACAAGCTCCACAAAGAGTTGGTCCTGGCTGCCAGTAAGTCCCACAGCTTCCCCACTGATGGTCCCTGGCCCTGCTCTCCCCAGCCAGGGTCCATCAAAATCACTTTTTTGAGTGAAATCACAGAGTTCTACCAGCCCAGCTCTGTGGTGTCCCACTGCTTCACCTGTAGAGAGAGCAGTGGCTCTCTTCTCCAAGTGCTTTTCTGTGCAGGGGATGTGGTGCTGGATGTTCCCTTCCCTCCTTTGCTCCTTCAGTGCCCTTCCCTCAGACAGGGTCTGTGGTCTCAGGGGGTCTGGAGAGCCAGAGGATGTCACTCACTTGAGAGCAGCACAAGTCTGCCACAAGAATTGTTTCCCTCTAGTACTGATATATTTATTTTAAAACCTGTGAGGGAATGGGATGTGCTGTTGCCCCTCAGATAAGTAGGTGTTCCCTTTAGGTTGTGAAATTTGTCCTGGGATGTTGAAAACAGTCCATGGAAGGCATTTCTCTGCTGTAGCTGTTGGGATTGAGTCGCAGTTGGGACTAACAGAGGTCAGCCAAGAAGCTGCTCCATGGCTGTCACCTCGTTGTGGCCACTGCAGATAAGGTGGGACAGCTGTGAGCCAGTGCCCTGTGAGGGAGACAGGGGTGCAGGGAGCTGGTCATCACCCTCAGCATGGGAAGGCTGGCATTTGGAAATGTGTGGGATTAGAGCATCCCTCATCCCACTGTGCCACCAGAAGTCACAGGGAGACTGGGAGGGTGCCCACTTCTTCTTCATGTGTCTCTCTGGAGAATGAATAACACTCATTTTTCTTGGAAAGGGAAATGTTCCACCTCTTGCTGAAGGTGGTCAAGCCCAGGATTTATTTGTTTCAGAGCTGGTTAAACCCATGATGGCTGGGTGTGGGCAGGACATTTATCTCTTCCCTGCCCTCCCTCAGAAACTTGCACCATTGAGCTTCCCAGCCACCCAGACCCCACACTATTCTTTTCACACAGAGTGTTTTATTGTTTCCTGATTATTTATTTTTCTAAGGGTGACTTCTTTGGGTCAGGGACTCAGGTTTTTTCCCTGCAGGATATTTTTAGGTGCTGTTCAGTGTCAGAGCTCTCTGGGCTCATCGACTCCCAGAGGGAAGCTGTGTGCTGCCAGGTGTGTGGAGCAAGGGTGCGAATGGGAGGACGTGCCCATACCCAGCCTCTTTTGGAGTGTGTCCTTGGGCTCCCTTTCAAGCTCCATTTCTTCCTCTTTACACTTAATATTGTTTCTCACAGTATTCATCCTGTTGCTTTGAAATCTCACTTCCCTCTGCTCCCTTTTGCTCCCATGCTGCACAGGGAACAGCTTCCACAGGTTTCCTTTGGTTTTATATTTCTCTGGTGTATTTAGTTTGAAAGTGTTGAGTAGAAATTCTTCTTTGTGTTGCTGCTTTCCAGAGTCTGAGAACCTGGATTACAGGCTGGGAGCCATTCATGCACTGGTCTATAAACTGCCTGACAAGAACAGGGAGATGTTAGAACTCCTCATCCAGCACCTTGTCAAGTAAGCAGATGTTTTCCTCTAAAAACAAAGAAAGGGGAATAATGGAATCAGCAGAAAAGCCCTTTTGGGAGTTTGACTTTGCAAAATTTCACCCACCATAGTCCCCTTGGGAATTTCCATGTGGATTGCACAAAGGGGGTGACTATCCTTGCTGCCCTCTGCATGGAGTGATGCTTCTCTTTCTGGTGGTTCCCCTTTCAGATATGCACAGAGCAGGAAATGATTTAAAAATGAAAATACTCTCTGAGAGCAGGGGCTGTAAATTGTTACCCCTCAGAAATTTATTGGAAACCACCATAGTGTGCTCCCTAAATTCAGTTCTCTTCCTTCAGAGGGAGAGAAAATTAAAGCCATAAGTTGGTTCTGGAGAAAAAGGATATAGGAATTAAATTATTCTTTTTGTGCATATGTTGTGCAGATAAATTTTGATTGCAGAGTTAAAGAGGAGCTGGGAGTGAGAAGAGATCAAATAAAGATGCTGTCAGCACATTGCTCTCTCCAGCATCTGTCCGAGCCAAATGTGTGTGTCAGAGCTAGAGCCATGTTTGTCACTGCTGGGAAACAAATTCTGAAACACAATGAAGAAAATTTAATTACTGATTCTTAGTGTATCCTGGGTTTTGGTTTTTTGTTTGGTTGGTTTTTTTTCTTGGAATAAGATCTGTTTGGAAAAAAAACAAACCAAACCAAACTCTGTTCCTCCTTCCCCTGCCCTCTGCAGCGTCTGTGAGCACAGCCGGGAGAATCTGATGTCACCGTCCAACATGGGGGTGATCTTCGGGCCCACCCTCATGCGAGCACAGGAGGACACCGTGGCAGCCATGATGAACATCAAGTTCCAAAACATCGTGGTCGAGATCCTGATAGAGCACTTTGGGAAGGTACGGGGCAGCCCCCGAGCAGCCCCGGAGTAGCTCCGGCTGCTGCAGCCTGCTCCTGCAGACTGTTGCTGTGGCAACGCGGCAGCGCTCCGGCTCCTTCTGGAGTCTCCTTGGGCTGGCTTTATATAACACTCTGCTCTGAAAGGCTTCAGGAGGAAGCAAAGAGTAGCAGGTGTGTGTTCCTCAATGTTGCTGTTATCTGGTCCCAGAGGAAACAGCGAGTCTGGGCATTTTTGCCTTTTTTTTTCAACAAGGGGAAGCTTTATTGAAAAAAACCCTATTGTATGACTGCACATTACAGGGCTTCACTCCTTCCTTTGCTAGACAGGAGCTAGGCCAGAGGAGAGTTGGTTTTAATGGGCACAGTCCAAGATGAGACACTGCACAACTGTTAAATCAGTGGAAAAAGCCTAGAGCAGACAAGTGTTGAATGGTTGATGAAAGTAATTCATCTGTGGCTGCGTTGAGATACAGACACAGGGATGGTGTGGAGATTGAATGGGGAGTCTGAGGGAGGTGCTCCCTGGACTGAGGGGGAGTCTGAGGGAGCTGCTCCCTGGACTGAGTGGGAGTCTGAGGGAGCTGCTGCCTGGGGTGGAGCCTTCAGAGTAGCTGAGGCTGATGCCCACGTTCCCGGGCCATGCTCTCACAGGACTGAGCTCTGGAGAGCCTCCAGTGTCATCTGCCCTTCATGAATCTGCACTGGGTATTGATATTTCAGCCTGAGCATTGCCCCTGTGCCCAGCCAGGGTCTGGTTGCTGGGGTGGTGCTGAAGATGCACGTGCAGACAGCAGCTTTGTTGTGTGGAGTTCTGCCTTTGGAGAGAAGAATGTTCCACTGTGTCTGTGCTCACACTTGCTCTCAGATACCTGACACCTCAGGGGTGTCGGGTAGCTGGGGGATGACAAGAGCTGGGTGTTAATATTGAAAGCTGGAGCTGCCTTTGCATCCAGAGCAGCAGATCCTGAGCAGGGAGCAGATTACTGCCCTGGTAACAGCCCTGGGCTCCAAGGAGTGAGTTTGTTCCTCCAGGTTTTCACAGCAGAGTGCACAGTGTCCAAACCTCTCTCGTGGAGCCATTCATTCAGGAATGCTCTTTGCTGTGAGGGGGCTGGGGCAGCTCCCAGCATACAGGGCAGCATGTGGGCAGGGGAAAAGCTCCCTTTGGATAGGGAAGAGGCAGCCAAAGCTGGAACAGCAAGGTTCTTGCAACAGGGATGTGGAGCCAGAGCAACCAGCACATGGGGGTGTGTGGGACCAGATGAGGGGGTAGGAGTTGGCTGTGATGCCAAGGATTGAAATGGGATGGAAGAGCTCAGACAGGCTTCTGAGTACCCAGAGCTCATGGAAACACCAGCTAATTCATTTGTAGATCTCCATGAACACTTTTAATAAGTTCCCACAGAAAAACAGGGACTGGTTTGTGTCTGGGATCTCCCACACTCGCTTCAGAGAAGAGGCTCTGTGCTCCCCTCCTTACAGCCTGCAGCACAGTCTGAATCAACACACCCTGCCACCTCTGAGAGCTGGCATGACAACTTTAATTAAGCCAGATGTCCTTTTGCTTGCTTTTAATTTCTCCAGCAATAAGGTTAAGTTAGTCACATTTGATTGAGTTTATAAGTTCGGCATTGGAGCTGACAGAGTCTTCAGCTCACACATGAGCAAACAGCTCAGATGAGACTTGGAGGAAGAGGGGATGTGGTTTATATGGTGCAATCTGAAGACTCTGAGGACAGAGTAACTATTCATGAAGTGTTTGTGGATAATTGCTGTTTCCACAGCTCATGTTTCAATTCTGTGGTTAAATTAAATAGGTTGATTGTTCTGGAAACACCTTCTTCCCTGTACAAACCTCCTTAAGGTGAGGGTCTGTCAATATCTTGGTACATTTATGTTATTTAACTTGATTTTCGCTTAGAAGTAAATCAGAGCCTGCACCCACCTCTTAAACACAGTCATTTGTGGTTGGTTGAGCTTGGGTTTCAGGTGTTGAAAGCAGTATTCTTTGGTATCTGTGTAAGTGTCCATGGGCAGCTTAATGTTTCTTTTAAAAGCAGGATTGGATGCTGCTGGGGATAGAGGGATGAGGGTTGATATTTCCAAAAAAATTCCCTCCTACAGGCAATCCTTTGCTGATTTAATAACACACAAGCTGCTTTTGATTCATGTGCTGCTATGTCACAGCAAGAGAGTACTCCATACTCCAGACCTTGTGTTTTGGAGCAGGGAGCGTGTCTTGCCCCTGCCCAGGGCAGAGCCCAGCAGGCAGTGAGCCAGCACCTGCCCTGTGTCACCAAACCCTGAGTGTGGGGGTTTTTTCCCAGAGTGGGTGTGCAATCTTCCCTCACTGGAGATATTCCAGAACTGTCTGGACACAATCCTGTGCCATTTGCATGTTAGGAAAACCCTGCTTGAGTAGGGAGGATGGACCAGATGACCCACTGTGGGCCCTTCCAGCCTGAACCATTCTGTGCTTCTGTGTTGTTTCTCCTCTCCTCGTGCAGATTGGGCCAAGCTGTTGGGAGCAAAGCCTGGTTCTGGCACGTGGATTTACCCAAAGCCAGCCCAGGATGGGCCAGAGCAGCCTGACCGTGGGGTGTGGGGAGCTGTCTGCCCCCCCCAGGCACATGCTTGGGACCAAGGAATTTAAACCAGGGACATGTTTTCCTCTCCCATCCCCCATCTTGGTCTCCTAGCCCTGCTCTTTGGCCAGGAGAAGAAGGAATATATTTTTGGTTTGGATTACCAAAATGAGGCACTTAATCAAAGCAGAATGTTACACTTCTTCATGTTAAGATTTTTCTGGGTGATGCAATTAGGCTGTTTTTCCATATCAAAGTGTGACCCAAGGGTGTGGTGACCCAGCATGCCAGTGGGGATGGCACAACTCTCCTCCTCTGGGCTGGAGCCAGGAAGGGTCCAGCTCCACATCTCCCAGGACAGGCAGTGCAGCCTCTGGGTTCGGCAGCTCAGGCCACCTCTTCATAGTAACTCAGGCTTTAAAGTCTGATAAAACTTCAATTAACATCCCTGGGAAGAACACAGGAGCAGCTGCTTTGGGCCTTTATGGGGTGTTTCAGCTCTTCAAATGTATTTCTTTTTCAGCTCTTAAAAAAAGCCCTGACATAAATGAGAACCTCTCAATTAATCCCAACTCAATAGGTGCCACATGACAAGTGAGAAAAGGAGATAAAACTTCTCAGTAGCATTGCTTTTATGCCAGTATTTCATCCCAGGTAATTTCCTGGTGCCAAATGTGTCATTGTAAACCAAGAGCTGAAGGGTTTTAATGTTAGATGTGGAACAATGCAGGGTTGGTGTGGATGATTCGGGGATTGTATATCTCTGTGACCATAGGAATCTTGATGTTGGTCAGGAGCTGTCAGCTCCAAAGCCTCCCTCATCTGCTCCAGGGGAATTTGCTTCTACAGATTGTCTGTGTTTGTGATCTTCCTGCTGAGCTGCAGGGACAGTGTCAGTGGTGGAGATGGTGCCATGGTGGGGACGGTGTCATTGGTGGGGCAGTGTCAGTGGTAGGGACAGTGTCAGTGGTGGCCACCATCACCCTCTGTGCTGGGCAGGGACACCTGCAGCAGGAGGTGAGGCAGCAGCTCCTTTGTGTCGGGTCACCTGAGCGTGTTTCCCTTTACAGATCTACTCTGGCCCCCCAGAAGACACCACAGCCCCACCGGTGCCCCCACCCAGGGTGGCTGCCCGGCGACACAAGCCCATCACCATCTCCAAGCGTCCCCTGAGGGAAAGACCTGTCTTCTTCAGTGCCTCAGTGGAGGAGAGTGGAGGTCAGTCTGGCTGTTCCCTGATGCCTTACCTGCTTCTCACCCCTCCTGCTTCCTGTAACACCTTTCCAGGAGCAATGGAGGTAATAGCAGCAGGGCTGCACTTTCCAGGTCCTGGCCATGGCAGGCAGTGAGGGCTGCTCAGAGAAAGGAAAGCCAAAAACAGTCATACATTGGTTGCATCATGTCACAAGTCAGATTTTGTGGGATTTGGGTTTTTCTGCTACCTGCTGCATTCTCCATGAGCTAAACTAAGGCTGGTTCTTGGCACAGGAGAGGTCCAGAGGAGAGGTTCTGTGGCATCAGAGGCAAAAAACTGCATGGAGTGTTGGCGGGGTGGTAGCCAGGGAGGGCAGTGTTGCAGGAGGCCCAAGGAGGTCTCAAGCTGGCTCAGCTGCTGGCAGTTCCACATCCAGAGCAAGAACTCCAAAGAACTTTTTCAGGACACAGTGAGGGTATTTTCTAGACCAAGTTCTACTCTGACATTATCATAACAGCTTCAGCATTTCCTCACAGTCAGCTGGATTAACAGCAAAGGGCACATCACCTTAAAATCATGTTTCTGAACCTGATTTGCTCTAGTTGTCACTGCAGGCTGTGCCCTGATTCCGCAGTCACCAAAGAGATGGAAAGTCTCTTTCTCCATTAGTTTTCAGAGCTCTGATGATGCTTAGTTATAAAGTGCACTTTGTGACACTGGCAGAACATGATTGATTCACATTGCTCTTTAAAACTCCCAGACTGCTAATGGAGTTGGGGCTGGCCTTGCATTTCAATGCTTCCTCAACCTGGGAGCAGAAGCATTTGTTCACCTTGGACCGCCCTGAGGTTGCAGGGTTCATAGCAGAGCTCCTGCTTGCTCCTGGGTCTGCAGCACAGCAACAGGGGTGGGATGAGTGGCTTTTGGAAGCACATCAAGTGCAGTACACACCTAACCCCACGGCTCTCTGCCCTCTTGTCTCCACAGCAGAGAGGCTCAGCCAGACCCCCAACGGTGGCGGCATGGAGGCCCCCAAGCCCCTGCACCGCAGCCGCCTGCCCGCTCCCCGGCCAGGGGGGGACGAGCCAGGACGTCCCCCCACCGAGAGCCGGCCCCAGGCACGCGCTGAGCCCGAGCTGGGGAAACTGGGGAACAGACTGCAGGATGGAGGGGCAAAGCCAGCTGGCAGGGCAGCCAACGGGGTGGTGACCAGCCCTGCCCTGAGGACAGCCACACTGCAGGCCAGGAGGCCGGCACCCCGGCCGGGTGTCTGTGGCAGAGAGGGTGAGTGTGTGCCAGGGGCCTGGCCAGAGCCAGGCAGGAGAAGCCCGAGGTGCCCAAGTGAGCCCGCCCTGGGCCACGTGGTGGCCTCTCCCCTTGAGTCCTCTTGATGTAGTTCAGCAGCAGCGGCTGGGAGACCAGAACCAGCCTAAGGTGTGGGCATGGGTAAAGTCTGACACTCATTCCTTGTTGACTTGACTCTAAAAACTTTGAAGGGTTAAGTGAATAGCAAGGTTGGCTGGATCTTGGGGAAGAAAAGAAGCCGAGGAGTGGACAGGTAGTGAGTGTCACTGTCCAGGATGAAAGCTCAGCTGCAGGAATCACCAGTTTGTGCTGTTCACAGAGCAGCACCTCACAGGGTTTGGTTAAGAACACTTGTCATTCCTAGGAAGTATCAGCTTCACAGTCAGCAACTACATTGAGTTTGTCCTTGCAGGTCCAGCTCCAGCCCCTGTTACCGGTGCCAGGAAAGCTTTTCTGGGACAGGTGGTGTGGGAACTTCCTTTTCCTGGACTCTGTCCCTCTGTTCTGGCTCTTGGCCTCTGTCAGTGAGTGTTGAGGCAGAGGACAGAACTAAACCCATGGACCTGTTCAGTGCCCCTTCATAAATATCCGGCCTCTGCCAGAGCTTCCTGCTCAGTGTTTGTTATCTCCATCCCTGCAGGTGACTGTGACGGTGTCCCTAAGCCACGTTCCCATGGTGATAAGCCTGTGATAACACGTCCCCCTGTGAGACCTCCGGATCCGCCGTGCCGGACTCCCATCCCTCCAAAGCTGGAGCAGAGGCCAGATCTGATAGCAGGGACAGCAGAGGAGATGCCCTCATCTGTGTAAGCCAGCAGCCCCTGGAGGGTGCTTGGTGCTGGTGGGGACACTTGGGGGCTCAGTGGCTGGAGTCTGTGGATGTCCCCTTGGCACCGGTGCAAGTGCAGGTTTGAATGTCACTTGGAAAGCTGAGCAGAGGGCACAGGCAGGGAGGGGAGTGGAGCCACAGCGAAGGCAAACACAAATCTTTGGAGCTGCTCAAGCACAGCCCCAGGGCTGAGCCTTGCCCCATCCGGGGGTCGGTGGAGCTGGGCCCCTCCCTGCCTGCCCCCAGCAAACCTCTCAAATGAGACACTTTCGGGAGCAGGACAAGATCCAGCTTGGATCTTCTTAAGGAAACTGGATGGAGTTCAGCTTCATCTCATCCTCAGATTTCTTTTAGATTTTAAGAGTCAGAAACCCTGCTGGCTTAGTGGGAATTAACCTAAAGAAAACAAAAGGTGCCATGAGAGTTAGCTCTGTGCCAGAGCTGCCTTAATTCCTTCTCTGGGATAATTTAACTTCTCTTTGTTGAGCACAGGTGGGAGCACATAAACACTGAAGGAAAGACCATAAAGGGCATGGATGCACATAGGATTATAGGCAAGAGCATGGAAATAATGACTGGATGTGGCACTTGGTGCTGTGTTTTAGTTGGTGTGGTGGTGTTTGGTCAAAGGTTAGACTCCATGATCTTGGAGATCTTTCCCAGCCTAAATGATTCCATGGTTCTATAAGCAGCCCAGCCAAAGTGCTGGCAGGTGGTGTGAGGGTGGAGCGAGCACAGAAGGAGCCCAGCTATGCCTTGGCACAAGAACTGTCAATTGAAGGTGATCTCTGCAGTTCTGCCAATGCTGTAGCTCATTCCCCTGGCACAGAGCAGATCTCATTAGCAAATTGCCAGGTCGAATCAGAAGAGAGACTTCTCCTGTTTTCTTTGCAGGGTGGCCTCTAGGACCAAGTTCTTTGAGACGGCGTCCCGAAGAACAGGCAGGTAAGGCTGGCACGGGGAAGGTTACATGTGGAGAGCAGCAGCCCTGCAGCACAGGGTGCTCCCTCTGAGGCAGAGCCAGCACAGACAGCCCCAGCCCCAGGCCTGCCTTGTCTTGTACTCACGAGCAGCAGATGGGGCTCAGCTAAAATGCTGAAACTAAACAAAGAGCACAAAGCGTAAAATGTGAGTCCAATACAGACTTGATAAGGTAAATCTGCCAAGTGAGAAACATGCCTGTGGATCCCTGTTATCTTGTGTGTGGGTCTGTGTGGTGTAGTGCCCATTGTACTCAAGCTTTATGGGAAGGTCAGGTCATGGGTGAGGTGATGAGGGCTGGTTAGGTCCCAGCAGCTGCTGAGAGAGCATGGCTGGTCCAGCACAGGGGGTGTGCAGACAGGGAGCTAGGGGGTTATGGGGGCACAGCATGGGCAAAGTCCTCGGCTCTGAGTGGCAGCAGGTGCCATTTGTGATAATATTTGCCCAAATAAGTCTCAGCTTCCTACTTTGAAAAGCTGCCAATCTCTGCCCGAGAGAGCAGGTTTGTGTGTAAGTCTGAGAACTGCTGCTACTGGTACTGAGAGAGAAAACATTTGTGTTATTGCAAAACAGGCCATCCCTGCCCATTACCCAGACTCGAGGAGCTTGTGGAGCTGAGTTGGAGCTTGCTTCTTGCACTCATTTTTTCTCTATTATTCTGCTTCCTTTTATCCAGTTCTTCGTCACCACAAGGCAGGATCCCAAGTGATGAGAGCTGAGGCTAAAGGTATGTGTTTATGACAGCAAATCGAATAATAAACTGAAAGCAGACATGTAAGACAAATCAGCATTTATGGGGTTGTGGGATTCCAGTGGTTCTGTCATTCCTGGTGGGTTTGCACTGCTGCACAGAACATGGAGCTTGTTTTCTTCTTCCAGGCTTCATAAACACACCTCGGCCCAGCCGGACCCAGGAGACTTTCTGTGCTTGTGACCCAGGAGTCAGAGCTGAGCCTTGCCAGCCCCAGTGCCCCGGAGAGCAGCTATCTTACCGGACGATGATTTCCGAGCCACAAGTGGCTCAAGAAATTAGGAGAGGGAGACCACAATGGAGAGCAGGTCCTGCTCACTCATCTGTGTTGAACTGTTCCCTGCCCTCCTCCCTCTCCTCTCTCGTGTGTGCCATGCAGGTGATGGCAGCATGGGCAGGGCTGGGGGACACGGACCACCTGTGGAAGGGACAGTGGAGCCCCTGTTCACCTGCTCACTTTGGGGAAACACGCCTTGAAAAGGGTGTTTGGACAGCACAAGGGCTGAATCCCTGAGTTTGGATGCAAGGGGAAAACAGCTGCAGTACCCCCTTGCCCTGAGAAGCCGCTTGCTTTGTGCTTGTGTCCCTCACTTGGTGAGTGTCAGTGTGTGGGACAGCTGTGCCTGCTAATGCTGCCCATGGTGACATGAGCTGGGCAGGGATGGGGGAATCACTGTGCTCAGCTCTGTGGGATGTCTCCTCATCTCCTCCTGGACATCCCTGGCCTGGGACACTACACTGACAGACAGGCTTGGCCAGGGGCTTGGCCTGAGCCATGGCCACAGCCTTGCCTGGGATCAGCTCTCAGGCAGCACCCTCGGGTCAGCAGCCTCCAAGGGTGCAGCTGGTGGAAGGGGGCAGCAGGTGCTCCTCCTCTTCCTCCACTGCCTCCTCTTCCATGTGAGCCACACTGCCACCAGATCCACTTCTCACAGGCCCACCAAGAAGTCTCCATCCTGGGTGATTGCGGTGGCCAGCACAGAGGTGCTGAGGATCTGAAACTCACTGTTTGTGGGTCAAACCCATTGTTTTTTGGTTTTTTTAAGAACTGCCCAGTTTCTTGTTTGCTTGTTTATTCATTTCCAGTACAAGATGCCCAGTCTGTCCCTCAGCCATGGCCCTGTGGATGATGCCCATTGGCCCGGGAGGTGGCCCTGGCCAGGACCTGTGTAGCAGTAGAGGCTTGTCTGTTGCTCCAGCTGCCACCAGGGCCCAGCTCCAGGCCTGTGCATGGCAGAGAGCTGCTTCCCTGCTTCCTCCACCCACCCAAAGATGACATCCTCCTTTTGAATGGTTTTCTTTAGGTGCTGAGAGCTTTGCAAACCAGTGGCCAAACACTCCCACAGCTGCTTCCCAGGTGCTCCATTCCCTCCAGCATGGTGTCCTGCCCGGTGCAGGTCCTTCCCACCTCCTGGCGCTTTGCCTCTGTGTGACCTCGTGTCTCTTATTGCTGAATGCCACACAGCTCACGTGTGTCATGTCCATGGTGCTCTCACTCCCTTGGCTTCAGCAGTGCCCCAGCTGCTCCCTCCTTTAGGCCTGGCACATGAAAGTGGCTTTAAAACCAAACCAGCCCTGTGCTGTGGCAGTTGAGGCTGTGCCACATGCACTGGCAGCACCTGGGGCTGTGCTGGGCCCCTCCTGCTGCAGCCCCTCACCAGGGGCTCAAGCACAACACACAGTGGTTCTGATCAGGGATCTCTGAACAGGTAGGATGGAGCTGAGCTGGAGCAAGTTGCTCTGACCAGCCTGACAGTGGGGCCACCTGCCTGCAGCACATCACCCCCTGGCCCTGTTGGGGTGTTGGGTCTGTGGCTCCCACAAAAAAAGCCAGCATTTCCCTACTGTCTTTCTTGCTTTGGGCTGCTGTTTGGGGACCCCTCGAGGCTGTCAGTTTGGGAAGCTCCTTGGGTTGTGCCGATGCACGTGGCTCTGGAGGTGACATTCTGCGGGAGCAGTGGCTTGTCACATCCTCCTCCTGTTCATGCCCACTGCCCAGCACAGACCCCCCAGGACAGAGCTGGGCTCCATGGGTAGGGAGAATCCAAGGGTGGTTGGGTTTCAGTCTGACAGTGTGAGCAGTGAGGAGAGGCAGCTTCTTGCAGACTATTTCATGGTGTCCTTTAAAAGTTCTTTGTCACTTGTATGTCTGTGCTGATTTTTCCTGCACCTGTGGGTGCAGCTGAACACTGGGGACCAGCAGTTAGAGCCGTGGGGATGCTGGCTGTGCTGGCAGGGGACTGTGGGGTCCAATTCCTGCTGCCATGAGGCACAGTCCCTGCTGCTGTGGGGCCCAATCCCTGCCTCTGTGAGCACAGTCCCTGCTGCCAGTGGCCCAGGAGTGACAGCTGGGAATGTGGGATTGCCCTGTGCAGCATGGCAGCCCCAGCATCAGCCCTGGAGCCATTGTGATGTGTACAAGCTTAGGTTATTGCAAGTGTTTATAAAGTTTCCATGAAGTGAAACAACCATCTCGGTGTGTTTTGTTCCTCTTCCCCCTGTGCCCAAGCGCTGCCCCCACTGCCTCCCCCTCTGCAGGCAGGCCCTGCTGTGGGGGCCCCGCTCTGTGCCCCTGGGAGGCCACACAGGGCTGTGTCCATGGGATTGGGAGTGCCCTGGGCTCTGCCATAGCCCTGCTCTGGGTTTGCAGTCCCCAAAGCTGGTTTTCTGCATTTTTCTGACTGGAAAAGCTGCTCTGCCAAGGCTGAATATTCCTGCGCTGCCACAGTGCCTGGACAGCGTCCCGTGCCGTGGGTCACTGAGACTCCAGTTTTCCTGTGGCCACCAATGGCTTCTTTCCATCTATCCAGCACTCTTTTCCCCTCCTCACATCTGTTTCCCCCCCACTTTTGACTCTGACATTGTGCACCAGTGTTTGCTTTTCAGGCCTCTTGCTTTTCTTTAACAGCGAGCCCTCTCCCAGGAGAGAACAGCTTCTCTCTGACACAGGAATCTCGCAGCCAGCTTTGGAGCCCGGATTTCTGGAGAAGCCTGACAGAGATGACCACTCCAGAGGGTGTTCCTGGGGGCCCAGGGACAGCCAAGCTGCCTCCACAGCCGTGAGGGTCCCCAGCTGGAGAAGGGGAGCGTTCCCACCCACACCCTGCTGAGGGCTGGTCGGTGTTTTTGGGATCCTCCTGCAGTTATTTGTGCGGGCCCGGCCCCCGCCCGCGGGCTCTCGGTGCAGCACGGGCCGGGCCTGCCAGCTCCGAGAGGCCTGTGCCGTGCCCTGGCTCCGGGCCCAAGCAGCCGGAGCACTCCCGGGGCGGGCATGGACACAATGCACCAGGAGCAGCAGCTGGAGGGTTTTCTGCTTGTTTTTTCTGGCTTCTTGTTTCTCTCGAAAGTTTCCTTGTGGGGCTGTAACTTTTCCAGGGTTGGATGCATTCAAAACAGCGGCGTTTGGGGAACTAAACTGTTTTCTTTCCTCACTAGGCCTTGTACGAAGCTATCATGAATTGGAACAAGCATTGAGGCACTGCCCCAACAATCCTTGTCTCCCAACCCACAGGTGCCTGGCTTGCTTTCTTACAGAAAACATTTGGATTTAATATGAGCAAGAAAATTATTTTCCATCACAAGTAAAACCTTTCAGGTTTTTATAGAGAGAAGATAACAAAACAAGCAGTTCCAAAGCTTGAGCCTGAGCCTCAGTGAGTTCTGCCCAGAGGAAGATTTGAAGAGGCCAAAGACTCTGCAGCAGACACATCTGTGTGATAAATTTAGAATTGAAATATACTTAGTGGAACACTGACATCTGAAATTTATGTGCTACACAGAGACCCATGAAGGCGCCGGAATCTACCCACGTGGGACTCCTTGGAGGATCAGAGCCATAGTTTTCTGCTCTGTAGTTCTCCCTGACCCATCCCACTGCACCATTACCCATCTGGATGCTCCGAGCTGGGAGCAGCTCCCTGAGCTGGGCGGGTTCCTGGCAGCCCTTAGCAGGTTTCTTGGCCTGTACACATGGCTGTAAATCAGGTCGGGCCTCCAAAAAATCCTGTGATTGGCTTAAACAATCAGGAGATGCTTTGAACCACTAAAGGCCATAATGTTTTCCATTTTCTGTGTTTTCAGAAGTTTAAGAAGTGCTTTAACAGCCTCTGCCAATGTCTCTAAGAGCTCCCACAAGGCAGAACTTGTGAAGATTCTTGAAATCCTGTATAAAATGAGCCATGCCCATGAAGGCTCAGAGAGGAAAATCCCCATGAGGTCCATCCTCCCAGAGCTCCATCCTTCCTCACTCTGTGTCCTGCACACCCCAGCTCTCTTCAGTGCCTTGGCCCCACAGGCTCTCCTGGTGGCCACCACACCATGCTACCACACCGTGCCACTGTGCCCACCCTGCTCCTATGGGATGGGACACGGGGCATGCCAGGCAGGCCCTGTTTGCCCTCCCCTTGGCACCTGCCCACTGCTGGCAGAGGGAGACAGCAGCAGTTTCGGGTAAGGAGCAAACCCCAGCGTTGGCTGATGTCCCTTGTGTCAGGGCACTCGAGTCAGCGTGACCCCACTGAGGTCTGTGGCTGCCACTGGCTTGTCCTGGGAGCACAGGCACAGCCCTGACACCATGGCAGGCACACAGGGCTGGCTGCCAGCACAGCAGGGTCACAGTGCTGGCACTCCCAGACCCCCAGGGAGGGGTGCCACTGCTGAAAGGGCTTTTTGACACAACTTGTTGGTATTTTAGGAAACAGAACTTCTATCTGTTTTAAAAACATCCCACTTTCTGCTATGAGGACAAGAACAAATAAATGACCTTAAAGCATGGGTCTGTTTTGGGGTTTTCATGATGCTTCCATGTTTTCAGTTGACTTCTTCTTCATGGTAACTGGACTTTTTCCTGTGAGCTTGGCGTGTTCTGCCGGGGAGCCAAGGCATCTCTAAGGGCAGCTCTGGAGCCCGTTGGCCTGTGGTTCACCCCCAGTGCTGGCATGGTGGCTGTCACCCTGCTGCCAGGCCCCACAGCTACAGCAGTTAGGAATGGTCAGGGAGGTCAGCAGCTTCCCTGTGACCTGTAGGTCCTGGTGAGCTGTGCAGGGGGGATGCAGGGTGTAGGATGTGGGATGCAGGAAGTGCAGCAGAGGTGGCTGGATCATAGCGAGGCAGAAGGAGTTGAGTGAGGTGAATTTGTCCTTCAGCTTCAGTTCTGACCCAGCAGCCCCTAAGTGGTGGCCTCGCTGTCCTCCCATAGACACTGTTCAAGCCACTCGAGTTCGGGGCCAGTGTAAGCCCAGGATGTGGCCACTGAGGGACCAAGTCCATGAGGCGCTGGACCAGTGGCTCCTGAATGTCCCTGGGGACACTGGTGTTCAAGTAGCCATTTGGCAGGTGACACTGGGACTGACATGCTGGCAGGTACCCGATCTGCCACAGCAGCCCCGAGGAGCTGATGCCTGCTCAGTGTCCATTAAGGTTGAATTTTGAAAATAACACAATATTTTTTCACTGTGACTCAGAGCAAGGGATGGGATCGAGTTCCTTTCAGATGACAAACCCAAGGGTTTTTGTTCTCTTGGCACACTGTTCTTCAGCTCACAGGGCACGGTGTGTGGACTGCTGCTGTGCAATTACACACCAGGCATTGCCAGCTATTTGTGGCCCAACGAGCCTTTCTTTTTTTTTCTTTTTTTTTTCTTTTTTTNTGCTGTGCAATTACACACCAGGCATTGCCAGCTATTTGTGGCCCAACGAGCCTTTCTTTTTTTTTCTTTTTTTTTTTTTTTTTTTTTTTTTTTTCCCCAAGCTCTTTGCTGTGTCTCAGTGAATAAAATCTTGGCCCTGGGCAGGATTCACATCTGTGCCTTGAATTAACAAGTGGCTGATAAGCGTCTTCTTTATTACTT
Organism: Hypocryptadius cinnamomeus; assembly: GCA_013400635.1. Classification (NCBI taxonomy): domain Eukaryota; kingdom Metazoa; phylum Chordata; class Aves; order Passeriformes; family Zosteropidae; genus Hypocryptadius; species Hypocryptadius cinnamomeus. The sequence goes on from VYZP01013030.1 coordinate 45,808, forward strand.
GGAGAGCATAGGTCATTTTTATAAAGACTTTGCAGAAGCATCGATTTACAACTGTTCATAAAGATACCAAAAACAATGACAAGAGCAGGAGGACACTGGCCTTTATTAGCTCCTTGCTTTGAGAAATACATTAATCAACTGAAATTCAATTTAAAAGACCCAAAGAGGAATATATGAAAGGATTAGCCAATTGATATGTAGTTGAATTACGAGTTCAGATGTGATTAATAGTGAAATCTGAGTGTGAAAGAAAGCCTGCAATGATCCAATGTACAGCTTCATCTACTGGCAAATGACCCACTGATTCCCAGCGCCTTTGCTTGCTGGCAGCCATCAAACCCACAGCGATTTCATGCACAAAATCGACACAAAAGCCAAATGCAGGCAGAGGGTAGAGCTCCAGCAAACCAGATTCTGCATTTATTGGACTCAGAACAACAGCGGATTTTCAGGTTACAAAAGGAACTGAACACCAAGCGTGAGGGGCCACCCTGTGGCATGGCTGGGGACTCACGTGGGCCCCAGGCATGGCTGAAAGAAAAAGGAGAATTTTCATTTGCCCCCAGCGTGGTGTCATTGGTTTCTTTACCTGGGTGCCAGGCAGGCCCCTCTCTTTGGTTACACAAATAAATGTCCTTCAGTCCCACACAGGGACTTGTGAGTTGCAGTTGTCTCCAGGGCACCCTGCACTGCACCCCACTGGCCCCAGCAGCATCTGTCACCACAGTCCAGCCCCCATGGTACCAAAACATTCTGGGGCTCTCTCTTCCTCATCCAATGCATTCAGTTCCAATTAAAAAAACAAACAAAAAAAA
>VYZP01013031.1:0-37217 GCA_013400635.1 Hypocryptadius cinnamomeus
CCCTGCCCATGGCAGGGCTGGGACTGGATGGTTTTAAGGTCTCTTCCCACCCTAACCGGTCCGGGGTGCTTCCCATGCAAACAGCCCTGGAATTCTCTGAACCAAAGGGGGGTTGTGGGTGCCCTGGGACACAAGTGCAGTGACACACGGGTGACCTGTGTGTGTCCCTGTGTTCCAGGCAGGGCCCCAGGTGTGAGCAGCAGTCCCAGCACTCCCGGGGCTTGCAGCAGATGCCTGCAGAGGAGGGGATTTGTGCTATTTTTACCGACCACTTGCAGGCAGGGCTGGGATTCAATACCCCCCCTCAGCCCCAGCCCCGGCAGAGCGCGGCTGTCCCCAGGCCAGGCGTCACCTCCCTCCTGCACAGCAGGTAAGGCACTGCCACTGCCACTGCCCCCTGCCCCCTCCGGGTGTGCTGGTGCTGAGATGGGCATGAGACCCCCGGCACTCGCACGTGACACAGGGAAACCCAGCATGAGAATCTGCCTGAATTTCTCCCCCTCTCTGAGGTGGATCAGACATTTCCTCTGCTCTTGGAGAGAGGATTGGTGAGGCAGCAATGGGGACAAAGACTTTGAGCTGATATTTTCCTGTTTTTTCCCAAACCATGGCAAACAGGACTGTTTGGGGAGCACTTGCTGGGTGTTCCAGCCTGACTCACTGGTGGGAGGTTCAGGGTGGGAGCAGAGTGTGGAGTCCTGGTAGCTGGGAGAGTGCTTGTGGTTTGTCTCCAGCCTCCTGGGATGGGGGAGGATGTCAGGATTCACTGTTGTTGGGTTTATGGGATTATTTCTTTTAAGGATTTCCATGATCCAGTGGTTCATTAAACTTTACAAGCTTTTCACAGCTGGGACAGTGCAAATATTGCAGAATTAGCTTGCCCAGATCCTCTCATCCCCATCAGGGAGCGAAGTCTCTCATGGATGTTCCAGATCCAGCTGGAGTCCAAAAGCACTGGGGATTGCTGGGGATGTCTCACTGGCACAGCCGAGTCCCTGAAGTTGTTTGGGAACTGGTTTTAGACCATTTGGCCCTAAAATGTGACTGACCTTGGTAGAGGTCATGAGCTCGAGGTGTGGTGTGGATCCCACCCCAAGGAATGTCGGGCTCTGCTCCAGCAGGGGACAATGGAAACGCTGAGGCTGCTCCCAGCCCTCTCAGCTCCAGGGAAAAAAGGCTCCTCTGCCACCCCTGAAACAAACTTGGGGGCAGCAGCTGGGACCCAGCCTGCTCAAGGCACCAGTGCTGCCTTGTGTCCTCTGGGATGTTTGTCACAGCACCAAAAACCTCCAAAAAAGCAGGAAACTGAATGTCTGATGTGCTTTGAGGACAAAGAAATTCCTCTTCTTGGGATTTTTCCTTGTAAATCTGGGGATCTGGATTGGGAGGCTCTGGGGAAGATGATTCCTGCCAGGATTTTATTACATTCCCCCCCATCCCCCAAACTTCATTTATTCAGGACATGTCTGGCTGAGCTGTGGGGGCATGGGGAGGGAACAGGGACAAAGGGACAGAGCCAGGAAGTGCCTTGAGATTTGCTTGGCACAGGCTCCACACAAACCTGTGAGCAGCTGTTTGAGACCAGTTTTTCATTTCCCCCAGCATGAATCCTTGGGGTCTAAAAGAGTTTCTAAATATCAGGGGATGCAAAAGGATCAAGGCAAAAGATCCCAGCTTGTCCATGTCTCTCCCAAGCAAAAGCACTAAACCCATGCCTGGAAAATGCTGTTTGAGGGGGAAAAAAAAAAAAGGATTGGTGAAATACCCCACATTTTTCTGCTGCTTGGGCTCACAGGGTGCCCCAGCTGCTCAGCACAGGAGGGGACAGCAGGGTCAGAGCAGGGCCAGGGGAGCAGCGTGGGCTGGAGCAGCTGCCAGGGCTTGGGATCACCAGACAAATGTAAAATAGGAAACCCTGAGTGTTTCACCTGGAATGTGACTGCTGAAGGAACTTGCTCAGCTGTGGGGTCTGACTTAGAGAATCCCAGAACAGTTTGGGTTGGGAGGGACCTTAAAGCCCATCCTGTCCCACCCCTGCCATGGGCAGGGACACCTTCCACTGTCCCAGGCTGCTCCAAGCCCCGTCCAACCTGGCCTTGGACACTTCCAGGGATCCAGGGGCAGCCACAGCTGCTCTGGGCAACCTGTGCCAGGGTCTCACAGCCAAGAATTCCTTCCCACTATCCCATCTAACCCTGCCTTCTGGCAGTGGGAAGCCATTCCCCCTTGTCCTGTCCCTCCATCCCTTGTCCCAAGTCCCTCTCCAGCTCTCCTGGAGCCCCTTTGGGCACTGAAAGGGGCTCTGAGGTCTCCCTGGAGCCTTCTCTTCTCCAGATGGGCACCCCCAGCCCTCAGCCCAGTTCCAGAGCAGAGTTGTTGCCCTTTGCTCCGGCGCTCCCCGGGTGGGTTTTGGCTCTCCCATCCCTGCCGTTGCCCACGGGAGCTGCAGGACAGGACTCCCTGAGCCGACACAGTGGGGGAGCCCCCGAGGCAACCCCATTTCTCCTGAGATTTCCAGCCTCCATCCCTTGCCCCTAGCTGGGGCGGGAGACGCAGCCGGCGGGGGAACAGCTCGGAGCTTGGGAAAAGCCCCGAGGAGCCGGAGCCCGAGCCCTGCAGGGCCGGCTGGCGGCACGCTGCAGCTTGCCCGAGATGCGGGCAGGTTCTCCCGGAGCCCGGCGGCTCGTCCCGTGTTCCCCGGGGATGGAGGCTGCGGAGCCGCTTCCCTCCGCCGACAGCGCGGGGCAGCACCGCACCTCCGCATCGCTCCCTCGCTGCCTTCTGCCTCTGTGCATTTGGGATTTGCACCTTTCTTTCAGCCGCTTTCCCTCTCTTCGGCAGGGAGCAGCACACGCCGCGATGCCGGAGCCGTGAGTAGCTGCGGTCCCCTCGGATCCCAGAAAGCCTCGCCCGGCTGCGCTTGTCCCTTTGGGGAGGATCCTGCCCTGCCCTGCCCCAGACATCTGTGCCATTCCCCTTGCAAAAACTGTCTTTAAATGCAAATTGTTTGCCCTTTCAATGTCCCAGTTCAAACCTCGGGGCTTTCCCAGATCCCGAAATGCAGATTTGAGGGGGGGGCAGCACCTCTGGATTTGCCGTGAGGCTCTCTGCAGCACATTGCACAAACACAACACATTCCCTGGTGAGCAGAGAAGGGAGGAACTCCCTGTAAAGCTTTCCTGGAGCAACGACCTGGGGATGTCCCAACCCTGTGAACCTGATCAGCATCCAAGCATTCCGACCCAGCTGAAGTGAGAGTGGGGGAATGAGGGTGTCTGAACCACAGGGACTGAGCTGGGGTTGGCACGATGGGCACAGTGCCAGCTCACCTGTCACACCTGAGTGACATTTGGCTTTCTTAGCTGTGGCCCTGAGCTCCCACTGCATTTCCAGAGGGCACCTTCACCTCAGACCTGGCTCACGTGCTGGTGGCAGCTGTGAGATACAGAAATAAGGAACCAACTGCAACCACACGAGATGCATTCCTTGACTGTCCCCTCTTTTTTGCTCTCATTCCTTGATGCCCTGTTCTCTTCTCTTGTTTTTTGTGCTCCTCCCTGGCTGCTCCCCTGCCTGCAGGGAGGTAAGTGCCTTTCCCTTTGGGAGAGACCTTGGTGCTGCTCTGCGTTTGCTGCGCGTTTGTTTTCAAAGGGTGTTTTCCTTCCCTCCCCTTTCCCCTAGAGAAAATCCAAGATCACAGCCTCACGCAAACTCTTGTTGAAGGTGAGTCCCGAGGGCTGGAAACTCCCTGGGGTTTGTCTTGCTGGGGGAAAGGAGCCGGGTTGCAGTGCGGGACAGGGCTGAGGAAAGCTCAGGGATGGGCTGTGCAGAGCAGCTCCCACCCCACCTTCCTCTTCTCACTCATGTGGGATTTGTGGTCCAAACAAACCTCCCCTTCACTGAGGTGGGGAGAGACCCCCACACCTTCAGCTCCAAAGCCTCAGCCCGTTTGTGCTCCAGCACAAGCTTGGGAGCTCCCCAGGCTCTGGCTTGGGATAAACATTGCCTGTCCCAGCAGAGCCAACGTCAGCAGCCAGCGGGACCACGGCCCCAGAGCTCCACAGCCCCACGGCCCCACAGCCCCACAGCCCCACGGCCCCACAGCCCCACAGCCCCACGGCCCCAGAGCCTCACGGCCCCAGAANGCCCCACGGCCCCACAGCCCCACAGCACCACAGCCCCACAGCCCCACATTCCCTCGGCCCCAGAGCCCCAGAGCCCCAGAGCCCCAGAGCCCCACATCCCCACAGCCCCACAGCACCACAGCCCCATGGCCCCACAGCCTCACAGCCCCACGGCCCCACAGCCCCATGCCCAGCCCTGCTTGCCCCACCCAGCTGTGGGGAGGCTTGGATGTGTGTTTGGGGACAGCAGGGAGGGGGTGGCACACGAGTCTGTCCCATCCTACAGACCTTGTGTGAGTGGCTGAGGGGAAACGGGCCTGTGCACTTCACACTTCTGCCATTTCCTCATGCTCACAGAGTTTGATGCTGGCCAAAGCCAAGGAGGAGTGGGATCAGGAGATTGTGGACAAACAGGCAGAGAAGGAGAGGTACCTGTCGGAGCGGGTCACTCCACTGCACACCAGCGGGCTCTCCTTGAGCCAGCTCCAGGTACTGCTCAGCCTGAGGGTGGAGCGAGCTCCTTGGCAGCTCGAGGGGCCTCGCTCACCGCTCTCCTGTTTTCTTGGCCCCAGGACCTGTGCAGGGAGCTGCACGAGAAGGTGGAGATTGTGGATGAGGAGAGATATGACATTGAAGCGAAATGCAACCATAATACCCGGGAGGTAGGAGGGAGGACGGGCTGGTTCCTTCTGGAAACTCCCTCCCAGTGGCAGCTCTGGCCTCAGTGGGGATGTGTCATGGACCAGGCTGAGCTGGGATGTGGGACAGGCACCAGGGTTTTCTCAGGGCTGGTGTTTGCTCTGAAGGCACCACTCAGAGCAAGGTTCATCCCTGCCCAAGGGAACTCAAGCTGTCCTTGTGGTCCTCTGAGAGGTTCCTCACTCTCCTGGTCACCCCTGTGGGTCTGAGACCTTCTCGTGGTACAGCTGCCACCTGAGCAGGCTGGGCCCAGCCTGTGGCCCAGCTCTGAGCCTGGGTGGGCAGAGCCTTGGTGGGGGTGGTCCCACAGGGGAGGTGCAGACCCCTCTGGGTTTGGTGCTGGCAGAGCCTACTGCTTCCCACAGGGGCTCTTCGTGCAAGGCAGCCAAGCAGTGACCTCCCACTCCTGCTCCTCCCCTGCCCCTGCAGATTAAAGATCTGAAAATCAAAGTTCTTGATCTCCGAGGGAAGTTCAAGCGCCCTCCCTTGCGCCGTGTTCGTGTCTCGGCCGATGCCATGCTCAGGGCTCTGCTGGGCTCCAAGCACAAGGTGTCCATGGATCTCAGGGCCAACCTGAAGTCTGTCAAGAAGGAGGACACAGAGAAGGTGGGTGACTCCTCTGGAGGCTGGAGATGGACACACTTCCTAGGGGTGCTCTTGCCCTTCTCCAGGGTACCCTGTGTTCACCCTGTCAGCCTTGGAAAGAGCCTTGTGAGGCCATTCCCGTTGTGGGATCTTGTGGGACCATGTAGGACCAGTTTGACTGGGCCAGGCCAGGTGGATGGTAACGTGGGATTTAGGGCTGTGTCCATGGGGCTCTTCTCTCCCAGAGTGTGTGGGGGTCTCTCACCTGGGCCCCCTCAGCACCACGGCTGAGCTGCACATGCAAAGTCTGATCTTTGATCCTGTAGGGAACCATGAGAGCTCCTGTTGGGTACAATCACACCCAGAAATCTCCCAGGGAACTCCCCGACCCAGATTAGATAAGACAGAGCAGCCCAGCAGTTGGCCTGAGATAAATGGCCCAGTTCCCACCTGCTTGGCAGAGGTGTGAGAAGGGAAAGTCCCATTGCCAGCAATGCCCAAACCTGCCTGGGGTGTGCAGGTGCCCCAGCACCAGGACCTGTGCCTCCTCCCCAAGCACAGCTGGGGATCCCCTCTCCCCAGAGGGCTTTCACCAGCTCGTTCCAGCTCAGCAGATTGAATGAGAATTGGATGAGCAGAAATGGATAAGAATTTCGATTTTCAGCTGGTTTTCATTTGTCCCCACATTGTGGTATAGCACTTTTCCAGCCCTTTGGACAGAAAACTGTGCTTACAGCCCTGTGCACCAGGTGGAGAACAGATCTGGGTTTGTTCTAGATGTGGTGAGATGGTGTTGGGGCACAGCTTGTAACCTATGAATGCTGGGGGGTAGCAGAGCAGACACCTGGGCTCCCAGAGCTGCTGTCACTTGCCCAGAGCTGCTGTCACCTGCCCAGAACTGCTGCCACCTGCCCAGAGTTGGTGTCACCTGCCCAGAACTGCTGCCACCTGCCCAGAGTTGGTGTCACCTCCCCTTCTGCTCTGGAAGTGTCTGCCAGGCTCCCACTGTCACACCAACAATCCCAGTCCCCACCAAAGGCTCAGAGAAGGTGGAGGTGGGAGGGCAATGCAGGAAGTGTTTTTACTTCAGTAAGAACATCTGCCCCACTGTGCTGCTGTAAACCCAAAGTCCCACGTGGTTTCTTCCTCCTATAGAAATCTTTCTGGGATTATTGAGCCTTCTGGTGCATGAATGCAGCTTGGCCAGGCTTTGGGGAGGGGAGTATCCACATGGATCCAGACCTCCCTGTGGAGATCAGGCTGCTGTTTGGCACCTCCCCAGGCAGCTCCTTGTGCAGGGACACATGGCAGAGAGACAGGGGCTTTACCAGGGGGCAGCTGTGTCCCACAGCTGAGGGCTCTGTGCAGGGGAGGGACAGGGCAGGGCTGCCAGAGCCTCACCCCCAGCCCTGTTCCTCGGCAGGAACGCCCTGTGGAGGTGGGTGACTGGCGCAAGAACGTGGAAGCTATGTCGGGCATGGAGGGGAGGAAGAAGATGTTCGACGCTGCCAAGTCCCCCACGGGGCAGTGAGAGGTAGGGCTGGGTCCTGATCCCCCTGTGCTCCCTCAGCCTCCTGGGCTGTGCTTGGAGAGACACAGAAATGTCCCCACTCCCTACAGAAAAAGGCAACCCATCCCCATGTGCCACCCCACACTTGGCTGGGGGTCTGTCCCACGCCTCCCTGCCATGGGGTGCCTGCCAGCCTCTCTCCTCTTCTCCTGGGTGCTCCCCTTTGGGTGTGCTGCCTGTGCCACCCTCATTCCATAGGCATTGCTGGCACCACCCGCAGCCAAAGCTGCCCCTCTGCCCCTCTGCTGTTTCTTTCCCACAGGAGCACTGGGAAGAAGACTGTCCCCATCCCTGCTGCCAGCCTGCCCTCGCTGCTCCCCTGTCCCTTTGTGCCCTTCCTTGAATTCCCACTGAGCTGAAACACAAGGACAACGGTGTGGAAAGGAGATTTGAGCTTCTTCCTTCCAGCAGTGCCCTCAGCCCTGCTCTGCACAGCGTCCCCCCTCCAGCAGCCGCACAGGCCGTGCTGTCCCCAAGGCCCACTGCCACCCACCCCCTCCCAGCCCTGCAGAGACGCCCCAGAGGCAGCAGCTGCCCCCCGTGCCCTGTGGCTCAGCCCGAGATGTGGCACCCCGAGATGTCCCTTGCATTAAAGGACTGTCCTGGGCCGAGGCCGCGTGGACTCCTCACTGGGGAACTCTGCCCAGGGCCAGGGCCAGGTCCCCCTGCAATGTCCCCATGCTGGCACTCAGACACCACACCCTGGGCTCACACAGGCTTCAGGCTCGTCCCTTCCAGCCCCGGGTTGCTCCTCATGTCCCACCAGCTCTGCTGAGCCCCCTGGCCCCGGTCAGGGCCATCCCTGCTGGGCCTCAGGGGTGCAGCACCAGGCTGGGGGAACAGAGTTGCCTGTTCTCTGTCCCCACTCCTCTGGTTTTGGAAAAGCCTTCAGAGCTCCAGACACCAACTCCCCACCAGCTGCCCACCACAAGCACTGCAGCCGTGGCAACTGGGGCAGCTCCATTTCAAGGCTCAATTCCAGAGATGAATCCATATTTCAGGCCAAACATCCTGTGCTTCCCCTCTAGCCCAACCATTTCTGTGTCACAGACCCCCAGACTGCAGCTGGTCTGTGAGAGCAGCTGGGAATGTGCCAGCTCATTCTGGAGCAGGGCTGGAGGGGTGAATCTGTGAGAATTCAAACTACTGGGGTCTCCTGGCTGGGGGCACTGCAGGAGATGCTCAGCCCACATGCAGAACAGCGCTTGGTAGTTACAGCAGTGCCTTGTCTGTGTTCCCAGGGTATCCAGAGGAATTGCAGCATCCACAGATTCAAACCCACACCACACCGGGGTGTGCTGCAGCACCCCCCATCCCTTTGGAGTGAGCCTGTAAAGTGCAGAAAATGCCATAAACTGGGAGAAAAGGGCAGGTCCCAGGCAGGGCTGGAAGGAAAGGACATCAAAAAGTGTGCGGGCTCCAAGAGAGATCAACCTTCCCAGGAAAACACTGCACTCCCAAAGGGATGGGAAAGGATGGCCCATGCAGATGGCTCCTGCAGGACTTCCACAGCACACTCGTGGCTGGCAGAGGGAGTGAGGGAGAGGCTTTGGGAGGTGGGTTTGGGTTTGTCTCCAGCACAGCTGAATTCCTCTGGCATCACATCCCTTCCTTTGGCCAGTTCAGGGATCCTGAGCGACTCTGCTCACTGTCCCTGGGCACAGAGGGCAAGGGGGGAGACTACTGGGGACACTTTTCTAGCCCAGCCACCAGCACTCAAGGCTGCCACAGCTCCCTGCAGCTCCTTCATGGAGGATTCAAAACTCATATGCAAACTCTTCCCCAAATCAGGAATGGATCAGAGGAGGCTGCCACTGGAAAATCTGCTCCTTTGGCTCAGTCTTTGGGATGCTCAGTCCTTGTCCTTCCACCTGACCCTTCACCCCCTCAGCATCCTCCTGCAGGACTGGAGCAGTTGCATGGCACACAGCGCCTTTCCCACCCATTTTTTATATTTTCAAGCTTAATTTGGCCAAGCAGCTGCAGCCTAGCAGGGTGCCAGGACTCCTTTGTCCTCATCCCAGGCACCCCAGGACAGGTTTCAGGGAGGCCCAGCCCTGGGAAGTGTCTCTGTCACGGCCAACACTGTTGTCTCAGCTCCCAGGGGTGTGTGGTGAGATCCCAGGGTCTGACATGGCCCAGCCTGCCCACTCTGGAGGCAGAAGGTTTTGAAGCAGCTCTCCCCTCCAAGCTCAGGGCCCAGGCAGGAGCAGTGCTGAGGTCTGAGATCCTGGCACGTCTCCAGGAATCCCCAGAGGGAACTCACACAGGTCCTGGCAGAGGAAGAAAGATGTGCAGGGAGAGTTAATAACTGTGACCTGACCAACTGGTAGAGCTGGAAAATGCAAGAGAGGTTTCATGGAAACAAAGCCTTCTTCAGGCCTGGAACAGAAGCAGAAAACGGCACAGTGGGGCTGAGTACAGTTCTCTGAGCTTAGTATAATTATGCTAGTTTAGTAATTAAAAAAAGGGGTGCAGTTTGTGGGGTTGAGGAGGGATGGAAGGGAGATGAAAGGCCACAGGAGTGCTGGGCACTGTGCAGCAGGCCCTGGTCAATGCTAGCACTCAGGCTATCCCTGTCCCTGTGTCTGTCCCCGTGCCTGTGCCCATGCCTGCCCCTGTCCCTGTCCCTGTGCCCAGCCTGCCCTCAGATCCTGCTCACCCAAAACTGCTGCAGAGCCAAACCTAGGGGCTCCCCAGGGTGAATCTGCAGAGCCAAACCTAGGGGCTCCCCAGGGTGAATCTGCAGCCCCAAAGGCAGCCAGGTGTGCTGCAAGGTCCCAGGGCCCACATGCCCTTGTCATGGGCTACAGGTGGCTTCCTCAGGCCACCTTGTGTTTTAGATTGAGTGGGGAGAGAAAAACCCATCCCAAAACTTTTCCCTCTACAAGATTCCCTACTTTTTCAAGGTGTAATGCTCCCCAGTCACTGGGTCCCATTTTCATCCCTCTCTGGTGGAAAACTACACTGAATGCCATGGGAAAACAAAGTTCTACAGATTTCAGTTCTGTTAGGAACACAGAAAAAGTGCGGGGCAAAACGTTTCTTTTAGTGGGACTGAATCTCCAGGGGAAGATGGGACACTCAGCTCTGAGCTCTCCTGGTTGGATCAGGGACTGATCCAAGTCTTCCTCTCCATCTCTGCTCTGGAGCTGCTCCAGTGGCCCTGGGCCAGCTGGGTCCCAGTGCTCCCAAGGCAAAGGGGAAGGCAGAGCCTTCCACCCAGGGATGCAGCTGGGTGGAGCCTTCCACCCAGGGGTGAGGGTGGGCTGCTGGTGGGCTTCCCTCACCCACAGCTCTGCAGTGCCATGGTTGTTTCCCTCCCAGGTGACAGCGACCTCAGTTTCTGCTCACTGAATCAGAAAAGAACCCTCCAGTATATTTTTACTGAAAATTCAGCCCAAATCGGGGAGTTCACAAGGCTGTTCTCAGGGGCAGAGACTGATGCTGGAGGAGTCATTGGTGTCTCTTTCTAGAGGAACTGGAAGTCAGCCCTGTCGCCTTGGGCTGAGCAGAGCCCAGTCCCCACTGTCCTGCACTTTTCTTCACTGCAGCCTAGACTCCCAAAAGAAAGCAAAGCAACACACTAGAATATTAAAATTACACAATTTTCAAATTAAATTGGACAGAAGGAAAAAAAAAAAATCAAGACAGTATGGACTTCCAAAAACATCCCTCCTTGCTGGTTTTAACGTGGTCCCTTCAAGTTCCACAGGGGCTGTGTGACCTCCTTGCTGACCAGTCATGCTCAGAGACACCTGAACTGTGCCCAAATATTTCCCTGAATATTTGCAGCTCAGCTGGAGGCTGGTGCTGCAGAGGGAGGATGCGAGAAAGGTCAGTGCTGATGGGAAGGAAGTTTATTCCACGGCCTCTGCAGGTGACTGCAGCATCTTGCCCTGCACAGGGGTGGCACAGGCTGCAGTCCCTGAGGTGAAGGTGAAACATCACCCTGGGACCCCTGAGAGCTCTGGGTGCAGGACCAAACCCCATGGCAGGGCCATGGCACAACCCCCTGGTCCTGTGTGTCCCCTGTGGTAAAAACCAGGAAGGAATTTTCCCCTCCTGGAGCCCCCCAGGCTCAGGTGCTGCAGCTCCAGGGAGGAGCAGGGTTCAGGGTGAGCAGGGCATATCCTTCTTGTCCAGCTGCCCTTGCTGGGCCTGAGCCCTGTCCCTCACTGCTCACGGACTCCTCGGGAATCACAACCAATTCAGGGGTGCCCAGGGACAGGACAAGCAATGAGCAATGGCCACAAACTCAAACAAGAAGTTCAACCTCAACATGAGGAAGAACTTCATTCCTTGGAGGGTGCAGAGCCCTGGAACAGCTGCCCAAGGAGGGCCTGGAGTGTCCCTCTCTGGAGGGACAAAGCCACCCAAAGCCACCTGGGTATATCCCTGTGTCCCCTGCTCCAGGTGACCCTGCCTGGGCAGGGGTTGGACTGGCTGATCCCCAGAGGTCCCTTCCACCCCAGCCACCCTGGGATTCTGTCACTCCCTGTGCTGTGGGGGTGCAGTTGTCACAGAGCTGCTGGAAGTGAGCCAGGCCTGTTCTGTGTAGCACCTGAGAAGTCTGCACCGATGTCACTTTTGGGGGATGTGCTTCGTTTTCCATTGTTAGATCTGGAGTGTCACAGGGATGGCATCTGATGAGGAGGCCAATCTTCAGGGAATGGAAAGGGAGCCTGAAGGACAATAAGGTGCCATGGTGGAATTTCTAAAGGAAGATTTGTCTTTTTTTTTTAAATAAAAAGCTAAATTCTAAAGGAAAATAAGCCCTCTGGTAGCTGGTGCCAGGCAGTTCAAACAATAGATAATTCCTTTCCTAGGAATATTTCCTTTCCTAGAAAAGGCCATGGTTCAGTTTCTGAGCAAGCACCAATTCCAGACCCTTCTACAGAGCTCTCTCTGTACCATCAGACACATCTCTCTAAAAGCTGAATACATTTTAGAGGGAAGGAGAGCCCTGGACCATTCCAGGGCCTGCAAAGCACCATCCCAGGGATGGAGGGAGACCTCCAGCTCCTCCCAGAGCTTTTAAATGCTGGTGGGACCTCTGGAAGTTATGGCACCACTGCAGTGTTGAGATGGAGCTGAGGCAGTGTTGGGATGGAGCTGAGCAAGAGTAAAAACCCCTTTTCCTGGCCATGGAGCCCCATGTCCCAGCTCAGGAGGGAAGCCTGGGAAGAAAATGCTGCTCCACCATGGCAGAGCAGCAGGGATGAGCCTCAGGAGATAGGGAGGAGCTGAGCCGAGGCTGAGGCTGAGGGACCAGCACAGCACAAGGGATGGAAGTGGAGGGTTCAGAGCTGGGTCCCAGGAGAAGCTGAGGAATGCCATAATTACACACAGTTGTGCAAACTGGGAGCTCTCCACCACCCTGTAGCCAAAGAAACAGGCTCTGCACTGTGATGAGACACAGGACACTGTTCCCAAGGGAAAAACCAGCCCTGTTGAAACTGGTCTAGCTCCTTAGAGGGTATTAATGAGTTCTGCTGATCACACCAGGGGAAACTCTGGGCTCCTCCTTGGGCAGGTGCAGCTCCCCTGGGCAGAGCAGGGGAGAAGGGTTTGGCCCTGGAGCTTCTCTGCTCACGTCCTGCAGCTCTGCTCCCTTGGCCATGAGCACAGAGCCTTCCCCTCAGGGCTGTGGGTCTGGAACAGCACATGGGACAGCCTGGAGAATGGAGCGGGTCTGGATAAACATCAGTTTGGTTCTCTGGGCATCCCTTCCCTCACAGACTCCTCTCTCTGCCTGGTTTCATCACCCTCAGCTCTGAGGACATGGGCTGTGCTTTGAGGATGAGCTCAGGGTGGCCTAAATAACTTTGCTAAGGGAAATCCGGTCTGACAAAGTGGCTGTTGTTTGCTGAAGGCATCAATGAGCCTATGGACAAGGGTGACCTGGGAGACAAGCGTTTTCCTGGGATTCCAGAAATAAAGACCTTTAGGTCAAGCACAGCTCAGAGGGAAAGTCCAAACAGAGCTAAATGATCAACCAGCAGAGAGGAAACAGTAGTGAGATAACAAACTGCTGATAATTCCTGTGATTTTGTCACAGCAAAGGGGAATGATGCAGACATCCAGAAAGATCTGGCAGCACTTGGAGTTTGGGGATAAAGTGGCAAAGAAGGTTTAGAGAGGTATGAAGTGACACACAGGAAAAATCCAGCATGACTCCATCTATGAGATGAGGGGCTCTGGACCTTGGCTTTACCTCCTTGGGAGTGAAATTCTGGGTTGTGGTGGACATGAAAAGACGTGAGGAACATCAGGGAAAACAGGAGCTCCATGGCAGCAAAGATCTGCAGACATGAGAGCTCAATGCTCTGTACAGCCCAGCAGGACCCATCCAAGATAAAGGAGGAGATTCCCAGCACTGGGGAATAGGCCTTGAGAACTTCTTGCTGAAGGATATTTTCTCCTCTGACCATTTTCCTGTGTTTGTGGGAAATGGGGCAAACCCATGGAGGAGAAACACTCTGAGGGATCTTAAATAAAGAGGAAACTCTGTTCAGCTCCAAAGGTTTCTGAGCTGCAAATAAAGCCCCAGGAAGGGGCAAGTGTCATCGAGGGGGCGAGTGTCAGCCAGGCTCATCCTCTGACTAATCCCCAGGCACTAAATGCCCATCTAGAATTTCTTCAACTTAATAACCAGAGGAATTGCAGACTGGGAGGTTTTATATTCCTTTGCAGTGTAGATCCTAGCTGGGGGTGTTCTTTCACTGCCACGTTCAGTCTAATCCTTTGGAAAACCCCGCTAAGTCCTGTGCTCCAGTGCTATCCTTTGGCAACGAGTTTTGTGAGTGCCGTGCTTGCCGTGCATTAATCACAGAGTTTTTATTGCTCTAGAGGAACTGCTGATGCTGGACTGCTATATATAGTCTGTCAGCAATTAGCAGGATGCTTGCAAGGTTATTTAAGTAATTTTTTTTCCCTTATGCCACAACTAACTGAATTCTCTGTATATATGAAAACACTTGAAAGACGAGCGATTACTGCAAGAAGAAAGAAGAGCAGAGAGCGAGCCCTGCTTGGAGTGGGCGGCTCGTTTGACAGGGCTATCTCCTAGAAATGGGATTTTAATCAGGAACCTTTGATTAAAATCATTGCTCAGGTCATGGCACACCCCTGTGGGCTGGAGGCATGCAGGGCCAGCCAGCCTCACAACCAGTTCCTCGTGCTGGTGCAGGGATGGATCTCACTGGGAGCAGAGGTTGTACTCAAGGGGTCCTGGATGACATTTCCTGCAGGGAATAGTGCCTAGCAGCCCAAGCACTGGGAGCACTGGGGTTGTGGCCATGCTGTGGGAAAATCCGGGCTGGGACCTGGCTCTGCTGTGCCTGGGTGCCCCATCCTCCCCTAAGACAACCCCCATTCCCCCACTTAAAGGCAGTGACCCCGTGGCTTCACACCTGCCCTTGGCAGGAGGGTCTGCCCTGTGTAAGGGTGGGGGTCTTGGGGCACAGCCAGAGGAGGGATGGGTTTGATGGGCTGGGTCCAGGTGAGGGATGAACCTGGGCACACAGGTCCTCTCTGGCACAGGGCTCCAGCACAGAAAAATTGGATCCCCCCATGCCCCAGGCCCCTCCCAGGCTCTGAGAGTGCTCACTGCTGCAGCAAAGCCCAAGAATGAGAAGACCTTGACAGCTCCACTTGAGACATCTAGAAAGGGTTGGAAGGAGCAGGGGACCCTCCCAAGCTCTTTGGAAAGGGCTGGACTGCGCCCAGCCGGAGGTGTTTTAATGACTGTTTTGGATCCCCGGGAGCCAACCTCCTCCCACTCGGCCCGGGGTAATTCACCTCCTCCGCCGGGCTGCAGGAGTTGTTGACTGGTGGATTGCGGCTGGTAGAACAGGTTCTCTGCAGGGAGTTGTCTCCGAAACCCTGGGAGACGTGGATGGCCCGAGCCGCGGGTCCCGGCTCGGAGCCTGGCAGCGAGGAGGGCTCTGGTTTTGCGTGGCACTGCTGGGCAGGGCGGCTCTCGCCCCGCGCCGCTGGCACACAAATCACAGCCCTGCCTGTGTCAGGTAGATAAGGAGCCATGTGATGCAGCTGGTGGGAGCAGGAGGCAGGCAGGGTAAAGGTGCACAGGGAAATAACCTTGCAGGGAGTTCCTCCCTCCCTCCCTCCTTCCTTTCTCGGGGAGCAGTCTCCGGGCAGCGCTGATCCCCGCGGCTCCCACGGCACCTTGGCCTGGATGCCTGCTCAGGTTCTGGGGGCTCTCTGAACTCCCGGGTAGCAGGAATGTCCTTCAGCAGAAGGAACTGGTCCGATCTCTCCAGGTAAGTGCTGTGGATTAATGCTTAACCTTTTCCACCGCCTGCAGGGAGGGGTGAGGGTGGGCTGCTGGCGGCCGAAGGGGCTTGGGGAGGATGGGAGGAGGGGGCAGCTGTCCTGGGAGAGTTTGTTGTTGCAGAGGTGAATGCCAGCGCCACGGAGAGCTCAGCGCTGCTGGAGTTTCTTGTGGCTGGGCAAGATCAGAGGCGTTTTTGTTTCTGCTGCCAGGCACAGGAGAATTACCTGGATAAGCGTTCTTCCCCCATGCTGGATACGTTTTGGGTCTGTTTTACCTTTCTTTGGGGAACAGACTCTCTGGGCTGTGCCTCCAGACTTGCTCTGAGCTGGCTGGGGGCGTTTCCCCTCCCCCCATGCCCATGCAGCCCCTGGGTGCGTGTCCTGCTCTGCCTCGGAGACTGCAGCCCCTCCTGTGCTGAGCAAGCCCTGATTCAGCGGCACTGACTGAGCAATCCCTGAGCAATCCCCGCAGCACCGCCAGCTCCCTCGGCCTTCCCAAAGAGTGCTCCAGAGTAGGGGAGGCTCCTGGGCACCCTGGGGTGGGTCAGGCACTCGCACGAGGCTGGAGCGAGGTGGGATCAGCCCTGACACCCTGCAGATGCCGGGGCAGCCCCGCCAGCCTCAGGTGTGCAGGAGCAGTGATGGAAACTCAAGCAGAGCCACACTGTCCCACAAATCAGGAATCCTGGCCCAAGTGCATGTTATCGCTCTGAGACCTAATTGCAAACCTCAGTACCAGGTGTAAGAAAGGGGAGTTCATAGAATCCCAGACTGGTTTGGGTGGGAAGGACCTTAAAGCTCATCCAGTCCCACCCCCTGCCGTGGCAGGGACACCTTACACCATCCCAGGCTGCTCCAAGCCCCATCCAGCCTGGCCTTGGACACTTCCAGGGATCCAGGGGCAGACACAGCTACTCTGGGCATCCTGTGCCAGGGCCTCCCCACTCTCGCTGTGAAAAACTTCCTTATTTTAGTTGAGACCCCACTGCTCGGAGGCCTCCAGCTCTCAGCTGCCTCTGGCACGGGTGGGACAGATCCAGAGGCCACTCCAGCCCCATCCAGATCCATCTCCCCTGAGCCATAGACCTGCCCCAATACCAGCCCAGCTGGGTCCTGCACCCCGTGTGCTTCACAACCCCGGAAGGCATTTCCTGAGCTCTCCTGAGACGAAGCAGCACTGAAACAGCAGAAATGTCAGAAATCTGCACTAATCATTGACAGGGCAGGAGAGGACAAAGTAGGGACACTCGCCAAAGTTTTTTACTCATCTCTTTCAGTTAAAAAAGGTAAGACAGCAAAAAATAAATGCCTCTTTGAAAAGAGGAGGGAAAGATTGGCAGAGCAAATCCATAGCCTGATGGGTGGATCACTTAATTACAAATAACGAGGAGCTGCCTGTGGATAGTGCCAGGTTTTCTGCTGCCTCAGAAGGAGCCATGGTAATTCAAGGCAGGAAAATCCCATTTCCACTTTGAAGGAGACTGTGTAAATCAAAGAAGTACCCGGTTGTCGTGAGGATTTAACCTCCATTAGTGCTCCATTCTGTCACTGTTTGAGGGACAGGAGTGCAGAGGCCCTGGGATCTGCATCCCCCCAGCCGGGAACCTGCCGCTGGGATGTGCGTGCAGGGATCGCTGCCCCGGGCAGCGCCGGGGCTGTGCAAACACGGCCGGGCTGTCCCAGCTGGGGATGCTCCCCGGGCACATCCCAGCCTTGGCCAGCCCCGTCTGTCCCGGTGCCGAGCGTGGCAACGGAGCCCGCCCGGAGCTCCCAGATCGCTGTTCAGTGTGGGGCCAGCGGAGGGAAGGGCAGAGCAGCACAGCACAGCCCGGCCCTGCCCTGTCCCCGGCCCTGTCCCCAGCCCGGCCCTGTCCCCGGCCCGGAGCTCTCGGCCGGCTCCTCGCCCCCGTCGCGCCCCGCTGGCCCCGCCGCGCTCCCGCCCGCCCCGAGCAGGAAGAACAGAAGCCGCAAGCACTCGCGGGGGGTAAAGCGGTTTAATTTATCACCGGCTGTGATTACTCAGTAACTCGGAACCAGCCCCGAGTCCTCGCTCGCCGTAAAGCGGCCCTGCCCCTCTGACTTTCGCTAAAAGTCAAATTCATGGCAAAGCCTGAGCCCGGCCGGAGCTGGGATGAGGTCCTGGCGTGGACCCTGAGCACGGAGGCTCTGTTGGGGTGCCCTGCAGTGTTTGTGGCTGATTGAGGGCTCGTGTTGGGGGAGGAGAACCAGGCTCTGAAAATATTTCCCAGCACATTTCATGCACCAGCACAGAAGGTGGGCAGTTTTGGCACAGAGAAAGGATGGCAGAGCTGGTGTTTTCCGGACAACTTTTTATTCCGAGTGGCATTTTATTAAAACAAAACAAAAACCCAAAAAAACCAAAACAAAAAAAGTCCAACCCACATTTTACTAGTGCAAAATAAAATGCTGAAGGATGACTCCAAACCTCATCTTTTTGGCTCAGTCTGTGATTATAAACAATTCTCAGTTCAGGCACATGCAGGGGGGAAGAGGAGCCCTGTCAGCCCCATCCCCAGGCAGAGCCTCTCAGCAGTTGCCTTTGGCCTCTGATACTTTTGCATTTGAGACTTTTTGCTCTATAAAAATTAAATTGCCATCACCACATCTTGGTTTTGGCCTAAAATCTTGTGCTATAGTGGTTACCCTTCCAGTTTGTGTGGTTGAGGTCTGTGTGGTGGCTCAAGGGTCCTGGTCTGGCTGAGTTAAAGGTTTAATATCCTTCCCCTGCAAGGATTGCTTAATATAGGGACTCCTTAGAAATGAATGCTCCCTCCAGCAAGAGAAAACAGGAGTTGGGAAGTCAAGTGCTTGCTTTGGGAAGGGCCTGCATCAGCTGGGCAGAGTGAGAGCACTTTGGGGCGCTTGGCTCGTGCTGGCCTCGCTCTCCTCCAGCAAGGTGACTTCTGCCAGCCCTTGGCCTTGCCCAGGGTGTAGCAGCTCCTTTCTTGTCTGGCACCAGAGCTTCAGGGTGTCCACATAGGACACAGCCTCCCCATGTCCTTGTGTTTCCTCCCAAACAGCCTGGCCAGGCAGAGGACCCTGGAGGATGAGGAAGAGCAGCAAAGAGAGCGCCGGCGAAGGCACCGGAGCCTGCTGTCATCCACATCCACAGATGAGGAACCTGCCAAGGACACCAGCCCAGCTTCCAGCAGGTCTGTGGGGTCCTGCTGGCATTGGCCTCACTCCTGACACCGGGCCCTGGCAGCTGCTGCTGTGGATGGCTCCTGGCTGAGGGCAGAGCTGTGCTCCAAGCAGCAGCCCTCGGGAGGAGGGATGGGCTCCCAGGGGCAGCACAAGGGGGAACGCCTCGGGTGGGCTCCCCATGGCACAGGAGCAGGAGTGGGGGAGGGCTGGTGCCAGGGCCGAGCTCAGGGTGGTGCTGCAGGTGGGATCTGCAGCAGGTAAGGGGTGCCCAGCTCTGCAGGGCAGGAGAGCAGAGCAGGCAGAGCCTGGCTGGCTGTGCTGCCCCTCTGAACCTCACAGTGACGCTGTGGCACCTTTGCTGAAGTGGGGATCTGACCCAAGGGCTTTCCAGTGGTGCTTCCAAAGTCCCTGGCTGCAGGGAGCTGGGGTTTGGAGGTACTTTGGGACCAGGCTGCCCTTACACAACCTGACCCACTCTCTAAATTGGTCCTGGAGGTGTTCAGTATTTAGGTGGTTTGTGTCTGCAGCGAGGCTCCCACTCCAGAGGTGTTCCTGTGTTTCAGACAGGATGGAGTTAGGATGCTTGGGCTGGATAAGGGGTGGATGGGGGCTGGGCATGACTAAAATGAACCAGGTGGGAAGGACAAGTTCCTCTTTCCTGGTGCTGACACAGGCTGGCCATGTGGTGATTGCAATTCAGGAGGAGGGCAAATATTATCCCATCTATCCCATCTCCTCCCCAACGCTGGGAGTGTGCAGACACAGCCTGCCCCTTCCCAGGCCTTGTGCCTGTTTGCCTGGGGGAAGGAGGGGAAACAGCTTTTCACAGGTTGTGTTGGGACTGTAGGTGGACCTGCCAGAGCAGATTGGCTTCCAACCAACACTTCCCACTTTAAGTTGGTGGGATTTTTCCTAGTCCAGTGAAGAGTCACAGCCATACTTCTTATCCAGCAGCAGACCCAGCACACTGCCCTTAGCCTGGATCTCCTTGGGTGCTGGTGTCCTGGGATGAGGCTACAGAAATGCTTCATCTCTACGACAGAAAGGAAAAAAAAGAATTTTAATCCAAACTTTTTCTCAGACAGCTGAGCTGGGGTGATGGGGATGAGAGCGGCTGCAAACCCTGGTCTGCAGGGAGGACTCCATGTGGGATTTTTATGTCCCTCTCCAGAGCCTTTTCCCTCACTTGCAGCATGAAATCCACCCCTCTAGCCCCAGGTGCTGAGGTTGTCATCCCATGTTGTCCCTGTCCCTAGACCTTCATCCCTGGTGAAGCCGCAGTCTCCGGAGGATGGGGAGGAGCAAAAGCTCTCAGAGGTGCTGAAGACACAAGAAGGAAGAAGGACGAGGTGCCTCCCACCCGTGTCCGAAAAGCTGAGGCAGGAGAAGGAGCAGAAGGAGCCAGGGGTGGGAGAAAGCTGCCCAGAGACAGAGCCACAGCCCCGCAGGAGGCAGGAGAGCAGCCGGGCTGCAGAGCGTGCTCAGGAGGCGGCCAAGGGCAGAGAGAACCCGCCAGGAGACAAGAAGCTGGAGCCAGCCTCTGAGAGGAAGGTGGTGGTGAGGGCACGGCTCCAGGACAAAGACCAAGGAGTGCAGGCTCCTCGGGGGGAGCAGAAGAAGGAGGCGAAGGAGCCACCAGAGGTGGGGAGCTGCCGGCTCCGGGAGGTGAAGATCCTCACCAGGGTGGGAAGCCGCAGCACAGAAGAGAAAACCTCAGTGGTGACCTCATCTCCAGAGCAGCAGGTAAACAGAAATGGATGGGGCACCAGGCCTCGGGGGGAGAGGTCCTGGGTGCTGGGAGAACCAGACAAAGACACAGCCCAAAAGTACCAGGAGGGAAATGGGACCTGAAGGATTTTGAGGAAGGTTTTTCAGAGAGCTGCAAAGCACGAGGTGGTGGACAGGGTCCCATCACCTCCTTCCCCTCCCTGGTCTGTGCTGTCCTGATCACCTTCTCCAGCAAGTCCTACTGATTACCATCATGGTGACAGTGAAGGGCTGTTTGGGGACTCTGTATGTCCAATGGAGACAGGAAAGGTTTGGAGGATTTTGATCTCAAACTCCGGCCTCCAACCCAGTTCCTGCTCCTGCACCTCAATCCTCTCGGCAGGCTCTGCAGGGATGCATCTGAGGTCTCCTTTTTCCTCAGCAGCTATCCAGAAACCCCTCAAAGCAGGTAATCCAGCTGTCCTCTCCCCAAGATGAACCTGCAGAAAAGCCAGACCCTTCTCCAACTCACGTCACCTCCATCCGACGAGCCAGCCCAAGAACTGTCTCCTTTCGGGTAAGAGCTAAAGCAGGTGAGGAAAGGATTCTGTTGAGGCAGTGGAGGATGGGGGAAGGAAGAATTGCTTTGGCCTCTGGATTATGTGCGCAGAACCTGTTCCCAGAAGGGTGCTCAATACTTCTCCTTGGTCTGGGCACTGCAGTCCTGCTTCCCTCTTCCCCCCGTTTTCCTTCTCCATATCTGACTGAAGGCGTGTGAGGATGAACATGTCCAGTTCATCCACCTTGCGCTGGCCAGAAAACTTATGGGAAGTGATGAGAAAACAGGGAACTCATTGTCCTCAGAATTTTCAGAGCCACAGGAATTCCCATCCACCTTCCAGCCTTTCCAGTCTTATGTGAAAGCACAGGATAAAAATAACATCCATCCTCCCTCTCATCCCATGTTACAGTCTGAGAATATATTTCATTTCAAAAGAGATCTCTGGAATAAAGTGATTGAAGAGGCTGGGAAAGGCAAGAACTGTCAAGATCATCCCTGCTGTGAGTCAGGGCTGACTGGCTACACTTGATTGACTTCCATGAGGCTTTACTGCGAATAAAACTGTTATCAGCATAACATGTCTATAGTCTGGGAAGCTTTGATATGAGATAAGCTCTGGTGTGGGTGCAGATGGAGCTTTCCTGGGGGAGATCAGTGAGATAGTGTCTCCCATGCTTATCTTGAATAACCAAAGTTCAGAATCTCCTCCCCTTGTCTCTTCCAGATCATCTCCAAGAAGCAGAAAGAAGAGAGCCAAAGCCCTCTCACAAGGAGGTCAGCATCTCTTGTGTTGCTTTGGTCCTGCTGGGCAGGAATGGCCATCCTTTGTTTTCCAAGGGAGGAGGAGGTGCTGGGGCCTGGCAGGCCTGGCACACATCTGCTGGACATTGGTCCCCAGCGTTGTGGAGTGGGCGGGCAGTGATGCTCGGCAGGGGACAGGACAATGTCCAATGTGCAGCTTGCATCTGAATGAGATCCTGGAACCACAGAACAGTTTGGGTTCCAAGGGACCCTGCAGATCTCATTCCAACCCCTGCCATTGGCAGGAACATCCTCCACTGTCCCAGGTTGCTCCAATATCCCCCAGCAAGCCCCCACTTCTCCAGCATCGTGTAGCTCCATGTTGGTGCTTGTCTGCACAGGTCCCATCCATGGGGGCATCAAAACAGCTCCGTGAGCAGCCTGCCCTGGCTTTGGTGACCAGATCAGGGGATCCTCCCCCTCTCCGTGGGCAGGTGTATGCTGTAGGCAGAGCCTCACTGACATTGGGGGTGATGCAGTTCAGAGCTGGCAGAGCTGAACCCAGGGCAGGCTGAGGAGCTCTGTGATATTTTGGTGTTCAGTGTGGCCCTGGAAAGGCAGTGACACCCAGAGAGCTCAGTCACCAGCAGGGAATGGGCTGCTTGGTTCACCTGGCAGATAGATGCAGGAGTGCCTGGGTGGGACGGGGCCTTCTCCTGCCAAGTGCAGCTCCCTGGGGCCATGGGCTGAGTCCAGGACATCCTGGGGGGGCTGGTTTCAACTCTTCCCTCTTCTTCCCCAGTGCAAGTCTGAGGATCCCAGGCAGCAGCAGCACCATTGGGGAGAAGCTGGAAAAGTACAACTCGGCTGTGCAGGTACCGAGGGCTCTCGGCAGAGCCAGGGGGTAGGAGAGATGTGTGGGGAGACAGAGAGGGGTGGCCTGGAGCCAAGGAGGGAGGGGAGGGCCTGAGCTGCACCAAGTACCAGAGGTGATGGGGGTGAAGGAGATGGTCCCAGGCAGGAAAAGGGACTGGCCTCAGGATTTTAGGAGCAGGGACCCTTGGAAGGGGTCTGGGGATGCTGCATGGCCCTGCAGGGAGGAAACGTCCTGTGGAGAGCGTCTGGGAATGCTGTGGTGCGTTGAGGGAAGCACTGCACGAGGCTGTGAGCTGGTGATGGGCAGGAGGGGACCACACGCCAAGGGGCTCAGCGTATGAGCCAGGAGCTGGACTTCTCTTTTCACTCCGGGATGCAGCACAGCCCTGCTGACGCCTACTCTCTCTCGCAGCGCTCGGAGGGGGTGAAATCCTCCGTGCCTGCCCAGAAGAATCGCCTGCTCTCCTCCGAGGGGGTGGCGAGCAAGCGCAACTTCTTCGAGAGAAGCGCTCCCAGCAAGGCGGAGCCGGCGGCTCTCAGGAAGGTGAGGCAGGAGCGGCGCTGAGCGGGGACCTCCGAGCGGGTCTGTGCTGGGCAGGCACCGGCTTCGGGGCAAATCTTCCCCTCTTCGGATACCAGGCTCAGCCTGGCAGGCTGCTGCAGGGTGCTGGGTGCCAGGGCTGCGTTTGGGCACAGGAGCTGCCCCGGCACTGTGTGGGTTCCTGCCGAGCGCTGGAATTTGAGGAGCTGGGTCAGAGCCAGTGTGTGGGCTGGGCTCTGCCTGCTGCAGCTCCGCTCAGTCTCCCCGTGCCCTGGGGACTGGGCCGGGTTACATTCGTGCAGAGGGAGAGCCACTGCTGTAACCCTGGTGTCCCTCTCTGTGCCACAGGACAACCTGAAGATCCCAGGGTCGGTGACATCTCGCATTAATCTGTGGATCAGCCGAGCTCAGGAGCCTGCCAAGGAGGAAAATGGCAAGGTAGCAGCTTGTGTCAGCCTCAAATGAGAGCCCTGAGACCAGGCACTCTCACAGGACATGGTGCTGCACCTTGGGGTGGGGTTGAAGGGTGGATGAACCCTTGGCCGAACCTATTAAAGGGTTTGGGAGCAGTTTAGCCAGGTTTGGAGATGTCAGAGCTGCAGGGCCACCATGATGAGATATCAGGGCTCTATTTGTGGCTCTGTCCTCACTGTGAGTCCAAAATTCCCAAGGCAGCTGATTCCAGCCCTTGGTGGGTTGAGGAGGGAGCGGGAGCCGGCTGGATGCATGTCCCAGGACACACAGGGGTACCTGACCCTGCCACCCCAGCATCATCCCATCTCTGCCATCCCATCTCCTCTGTCTGGATGAGCAGCTCTGCCTGGAGGCCAGTGGCAGAGGAGCTGTGTGCTCAGCCCTTCAGCTCTGAGGGGCTTGGAAAGGTCCTGGTGCATGAGAGATCTGGGGTCATCTGCACCCCCATGTGAAGCCAACCCCAAAAAACCAGGGGGTCTTGTGGCTGTGGGTGCAAAGTGCCCAGCCATGGGAACTCAGAGGTCATCACTTGGCCACCGTGGCTACTCCCTGGACATGTGCAGGAGAGGGACAAGAGGGCCTTTGGCCCCAGGGTTGCTTGGTGTTCTTGGAAAGGAGGGGCTCAGCAGGTCCTGGGCACGTCTCACTGCTCACAGCAGGGAGGGCTTTGGCCACCGCTCGTGGCAGCCAACTGGCCCAGGAGGTGCAGCTCCAGCCCAGCCCTGCAGCCAGGGAAGGTGAATCCAGGCTGGGCTGGGAGATCAGCACTGCCCAGATGTGTCTGTGCCAGGCAGCTGTGCCAGCAAAGGGTTTGCTCCTGGAGTGACTCCTGGGGAAAGCCTGCAGCTCCCTGGTCATTTCTCCTTTAATAGCACCTGCTCCACTTCTGTGGCTGGAGCTGCACTTGGCTTTGAGGGTCTCCCAGGTGCAGGATCCCAAAGTTGGCTGGTTTTAGCTGGACAATGTGTGCTTCAAGGTTTGGATACAGACAGACCAAGGGGACGCTGCACACGATGCATGGGGAAACTTTCTCCTGTCACTTCTGACTCTCCTGTTTGCAGGAAATCCGGAGAATCAACAGCCTAGCAAAGCGAGACATCTGGATAAAGGAGCCTGGAGACACCTCTGGAGACACCAAGGTAATTATGGAGCTGCTCTGGAACCTGGTGCATCATCTGAGGCAGAGGCAGAGCCAGGATGTAAGGGGAGAGGTGACCTGGGGGTAATCAGGACCCTGTGACTTTGGGAAATCAGCAGGAGGGGATAACTGGAGGCATCTGTAAGGGACAGGAGGACTCTGGTCTGGGAGGAGAAGGGAAACGGCCTGTCATGGGATTTAGGGGATGCCTGCCTGTCCCATCCCCTGCTGGGGACAGCCACTGTCTTGGTTAAAGCAGCTGCATCTGGGGGTTTGCAGCCTCAGGCACAGCCTCAGTGGTTCCCACTTTCTTTTCCAGTTGCAGTAATACCAGCTGTGGTATCAGACCATCTGGGAAAAACTGGTTTGCTCCAAAGATCAAAGCCCAGCCCTACTCAACCGTCCAGCAGCCACTGCCACGAGTCCCCTGTGCCATATGTGGGTGCAGCCCAGGTCATGGGATCCTCTGCTTGTGGGATGGGAAGGAAGAAGCCTGGAAGAGTCTCCCTGTGCCCCCAGTCCCCAGTCACTGCCTGTCTGTGGGTGTCCAGGCCTACAGACTCCCCACAGATGCTAAAGGCAAACTCCTGCCTTGTTTGCCCAGCACATTTTGCTGTTCTGTTCCTGATCTCTGCCTGTGCCCTGGAACTGCCCTGGCAGAGGGGATCCCCCACACGGCTCCCTGGCAGAGGGGATCCCCCACATGGCTCCCTGGCAGCTGGAGGATGTCAGTGGGGTGAGAACCTGCCTGGCTGAGGGAGTTCCAGCTGCACATCCATGGACCACGTCTGTCCCTGCTGCCTGGGGCAGGTGGGGCAGGCAGCTGTCACCCCCTGCCAGGCTGTCACTGCCAGAGGGGCCCAACCAGAGGCTGATGTTCATGAAGCTACACGAGTGCTCAGAGATGTCTCATGGAAGAAGGGGGGGCTTGGCCCTGGTGTTTCCCTCCACACGCAGCTGAACCAGAGACTTGTCCTTGTTCCTGCCATCCCCTGCCCCTGCAAGCAGTGACCCTTCATCCAGTGATCCAGGGGAGGGTGAGCTGGCCCTGGCCATGGCCACAGCCCTGTTTGGGGGATTTCATGGAGCTGAGTGCCCTGTGCTGGGCCCCATTTCCCTCTTGCCTTTCCTCCTGAGCCCTTTGCTGTGCAGCCCCTGATCCTGCATTCCCATGGCTGCTGAGCCCTCCCAGCAGGGATGGGGGATGCTCTCTCGAGGCCTTTAGGGTGGCTTTAGGGTGCCATGGGCAAAGGGTTCAAATTCTCTTATTGGGGCCATTCTTTGGGTTTGGGTTGTACCTTGAACAACCACTGTGGTGACAAATTCAGTGTGGGAATCTGCTGCTGTCCCTGGAGCTGATCCTGCTTGTTGGGCTTGGGAAAA
Organism: Hypocryptadius cinnamomeus; assembly: GCA_013400635.1. Lineage (NCBI taxonomy): Eukaryota > Metazoa > Chordata > Aves > Passeriformes > Zosteropidae > Hypocryptadius > Hypocryptadius cinnamomeus. The sequence goes on from VYZP01013031.1 coordinate 25,864, forward strand.
GACTTGAGTTTCTCTGTGCTTTTTTTTTTGTTTTCTAATAAAAGTTGCTCTTTCTGAGACACTCCTGGTCACCTCCTGCTGGTCTGGGACTGGAAACTGTCCCCTTCCCTTCTCCTGACAAGGGGAGAATAAGCAAAACCCGAATCAAATGTGTCCTGGGGGATTAAAAATGGACTCTTCCCTTCTCATTGCAGCATCCCGAGGTCGGAGCAGCGGCTGCGGGAGCCGGGCCGGGGCTGCCGGGCAGGGTCTGCTCCTGCACTGGTGACAGCGCTGCCTTATCAGCGTCCCGGCCCCGGTGACAGCTGGGCTGGCTTGTGTCAGCCCCTCGGGCACTCACGTATCTCGGTCCGGAGGGTTTAAAATAGCAAATCTCTGAGGCCACACAATAGCTTGGGCTTATATGGGCTCCTGGGGGGGAAGGGGGAGCGGCGGAGGGGGCCAGGGCCGCGGCTGCCGAAATAGCTCACAAGTGTTGCATTCCTCGCTGGGCGCCGGGCACATTCCTGCGGCGCTGCCCGCCCCGGGGTGGGCGCTGGAGCCCCCTTAAAGCCTCCTGCCCCAAAGAGCCTTTCCCAGACCCGGCGGCTCCCCGCGCTCCCGGCATCTCCGGCGCTCAGGTACGGCTGGGGCGGCGCCCGCCCCTCCCGGGGGGATGCGGCGGCTCCAGGCCCGGGAGGGGATCGGCTCCGGGCTCAGGGTGTCCCGGCCGCTCCCGCGGGTGTTTATGCCATGGAGGCATTCCCATGCATAGAGCATCTGGAGCCTCTCCAGCGGGCTGTATTTGCCGTTTCTCTTTTGGACCACCCTGATGGGTGCCCAGGTGGCTCAGATGGGTTTTGGCTGCCCCGGTTCCGAGGAAATCTCCCGGATCCCCGTTCCCCGTGTCTGCGGCGACAGCAGGGATGTGATGCCCACGGGCAGCCTGGCCCTGGCTCTCTGGCAGCCCAGGGGGTGGGTTAGGGATGGGATGCTCCTGTGCCTGGTCTGACCCTGCCAAGCAGGACTGGAGCAGGGACATGACCCATTCCCGGAGCCAGTGGTGGGAAAGGAGAGCTCCATGTCTGGGCAGCCTGGAGGAAAGCAGAGACTCAGAACTGCGGAGGATTAACTCAGCCCCAGAGCTGTGAGCAGCCAGCCCTGAGCTAAAGGATAGAGGGATTTTGAGGAGTGTGAGGAATATCTGGATTGTTTAATACACAGCAAATTCTGGGAGATTTTTTGTAGTCAGTGCAATATTTCCTCTTTATCTCTGTAATGTCTGCTGAGTTCTCCTAATTCTACCAAACCAAGATTTCCAAGATTCAGTGAAAAGGTTTATGTGTTTCTGTGCAGAGGACACATAAATATTTCCTAGAGCCACTTTTTCTTTTGTGTACCCCCTTAACAGTGCTGGACTTGTTGCTGTTCCCTCAGCTCTGTGGGATCTAACGGTGTCTGAGGGAGGAGGACAATAGAATGTAGGAAGAGGCTTTCACACTGTGGGGACTGGGAACCCTCCCCTCCAGTGACATGAAATAATTGTGTGGAGCCTTGGCTGCTCAGATTTAGCCAAACTTGGGGCATGAGGACCATGCTGAGCCTGGGGGGAAAGTGGGAATTGATGTTGGGGGGGAAGCAGGGGTCCCGGGGATGGTGCTGGAGGGGGTGCTTAGAGCCAAGCCCCAGACCCATCACAGGAATGGGAACAGTGGTGGTAGGAGCAGGCGGTGACCCCGAGGCAGAGGGGGCCAAGTCCTGCCTTTATTTGTCTCCAAAAAGCACCTTGTGAGGAACAGTGAGATTAGAGACCCTCTGGAGCCATGGTTATGCCAAGGTTCCCCTCCTGGAATGCCCCTTTCCCATGCCTGAGCATTCCAATCCTGGACCCAGCATCTTGAATAAGCACTCCTGAGGCCTGGCCTCCCCATCCCGGGTAATAAATGCCTGACAGATGTAGCCAGGAGCAGTTGTTCCCAGACTCCTGGTAGCAGGAGCAGGGAAGCCTTGCTGCTCTGGGAACAGGTGGTTCAGCACATGGAAGTTATTTCTGAGCTGCCTTGCCTCGTCCTGTGGCATCTCAGCCCTGCCGAGGGCTGGCACGAGCAGGGGACAGGGCTGGGCTGGGCTGGGCTGGGGCTCCAGGCTGGGGCTCTGGGCTGCTCCAGGATGTCCAGGGATGGGGCTGGTGGGTGCAGATCTCATAGTGCAGTGCTGGATGAAGGTCAGATGAGGTGAGATGATGAGCAAAGTCCTCCTCAGCACAGCTGGGAGACAGATGTGCTGGGAAGATGAAAAGCTGTTTCTGCAGAGGTTTTAGCCCTAAAGCGAGGGCTAAGTTACTAAACCAGGCTGTAAACTATTCCTTTTAGCTAACAGGGGAAAAATGCACCTGCTGAGCCCAGGCTGCCCCTTTCCCAGCAGTTCTGCACTTGGAGGGCTGGGCTGGGAGGGTTTGCTGAGGGCTTGTGCTGTGCCTGGTGCAGGGCTGTAAATGTGAGAGAAGGAGTCATCCCTGGGCCAAGAATAGTCAGCAAGCAAAACAAGCTGAACACTTCAGTGGGGTGATTTTCCTGTCCCCTGTGCAAACACAGCCCCTGAGAGGGCTGGGCCAGGGGGCTGAGTGCCCTGGACATGGCTCCTGACAGAGTTATCAGTGTCACAGGAGGTTGTGTCCAATCTCCCGCCTCCTGTTTGAGGCAAGCTGTGATCCTGGGACAGGAGGGGGGCAGGCACCTTATCTCTGCTGAGATAACGCTGTCACAGCCTGGCTGGGGACAGCTGGAAGCTCCAAGTGCTTTGGAGAGAGGCAGCATCTCTGTGCCCCTGTCCTGGTGCTGAGGGACAGGCTGTGCTAGCCCTTATCTCACTTCTAACCCTCACTTTTTCCAATCTGCCTCGAACTCTGCCAGAGAACCAGGGATGTCAGACACAGAGGAGGTCACCGAGGAGTATGAGCAGTAAGTGGGATGGTTTTAACCCCCTTTCTTTCTCCCTATTCCCATTTTCCCACTGCAGCATTGCTTGGAGGTGCTCTCGTTGTTAGCCCAGCACCCACCATGGACCCCCAGCCTGTGCCCCTCTGCCTTGGCAGTGCCTGACCCCAGCAGGGGCAGTTTGTGTTGGGAGCTGTATCCACACCCATGGGCAGGACAAGGATGATTCCTGTATTAAAAATGCTGCAGTCTAAATCTGTGAGACAGAGATGGGAAACCCCAAGGTCAGTGGGGAAATGGGAAAACCCAATCTGCTGCTGCTGGGGTCCTGCTGCCACATCCACAGCATCACTCTCCAAGGCCCAGATTGGAGAGCAGCTTCTGCTGATGGAGGCTGCTGGGTCAGAAGGCACATCCTGGAGAGATGGGGTTGGGTTATAGGGGTGAGCTCCAACACAGTTTCCACTCCTCATCCACCAGCAGAGAAAGGGGACCTGAATCCTCTGGTGTTTCAGTGCCACACAGACTCGTGTGTGTCACCAATCTGTCCCCTGGGACGGGCTGTGCATCTCCCCCTGGCGAGGGAAGCACTTGGGGGCAAAGGTGGGATGTGAGATTCCCATTTCTGGAATTAGAGGCCAAGGGCACTCATCTTCTCATGCTGCAAAATGGTGATGTGCCCTGACCACTGTCAAGTGCCAGTCCAGACCTTCAGCCCCTGCTGTCCACAGCCTGCAGGGTGATCTGGGCCTTGTCCCTGTTCCCACTGCCACCTGCCAACCCCCCAGTAGCCATGGCCTGTGCTATGAGACAGGGGATCCAGCCTTGAGGAATCCCAAACTCACCTCAGCCCCACTGATGGCCCCGTTCCAGCAGCTCAACATGATTCTGTAAATTCCTGTTTTGCTTTGCAGGGAGCAGGAAGGTAAGAGGACATGGAGCACCTGCAGCTGCCTGAGGCCAAATACTGATCAGAGAAACTCCAATAACCTGAGGCTTCTTTCCCTTCTCTCTGTCCGTGCCCTGTGTGCTCTCTGAAGAGGAGTGCGTGGAGGAAGGTAGGAGTTGCACCTGCAAGGACCAAGAGCCAAACGCGAGGGCTTCAGTGTTTGCTGGGGGGGTTGGGGGGCAGCTCCTGGGCTGCAATGGGCAAATCACGTGCAGGAAAGGCCAATGTGACCATGTTTGAGATGCCTGCACCTGAAACAACAGTAGGATCAAAACCAGTCTGAATTTTCTCAGGATCTCTTTTGTCAGTGATCCTTTGACTCAAGCCAGGGCTGGCAATGCTGGATATGTCTGTTGGCTGAGGGGTGATCCCAATAGCCCAACGGGAGCTGGAGCCTCTGCTGCACATGTGACAGTCTTGCCAAATTCAAACTTCCACCTGCCTCAGCCTGATGGAGACACAACCCTGGCACGGGAGCTGGGCTGAGCTGGGCTGGGCTGGGCTGGGCTGGGCTGAGCTGGGCTGGGCTGAGCTGGGCTGAGCTGAGCTGAGCCTCTGGCTGCTCTAGGGCACTGCCAGGCAAAACACCCTGAGTGTAAAAGCAAAGAGAGGTGCAGGGGGAAGCCCCTGCTGTGCTCCAGTCCTCATCTCACGCACATCCAAACTCTGTGGCACCCAACTAATCCCTGTGCTTATTCCTTCCCTCCTCCCTGGCTCAGAAGAGGAAGAATGGATAGAGGAAGACGACGGTAGTTATTGCACCTTTCATTATTTCCTCTCTCTGCTCTTGGGGAAAAGTCCTGGGTTGGTGTGTTCTGCCTCTCCCTGGTTGGGGAATGGTTTTCTTTCATTCTTCCACTTCTCTCTCTCTTCTTCCTGCACCCCTCCCATGCCCTGCTGTGCTGTGTGTCCATCCTCTGTCTGTGCCTTGTCTCTTATATCTGCCAGCCGCGGTTTGCTGTCTTTGCTGTCTTCTTTTTCTCCTCTTCTGTCTGGCTGTGGCACCGCGGGTGTTCCCAGACCTGCGGGCTCAGCATCGCTCTGGCTCCGCCGGAGGAATCCTGCGGGGACGCTGCTCCCTCCAGTGGAAAAAGGCTCCAGCAGTGTCACAAACGCGTCCTCAGCCGCTCCTGGGGCTCCCTGCTAGGGCACAGCAATAGAGATCCCTCCTTCCTTCCCGGGCTGTGAGGGAACGGCAGCATGAGAGGGGATGAGGGCCAAGGCAGCAGGTGGCGAGAAATCCTTCGATTCCATTAATTTGAGGGGGTTTTGCCCTGAGGAGCACAGGCAGCCCTGGGGTAAGGTTAGAGAGGAGCCCTTTGCTCCCGAGCCGCTGCGGCTGCCCGGGTCCCTCTGGCTCCGTGCCGAGCTGTGCCAAAGCAGGGATAAATGTGAGGAGCTGCAGGGAGCCGGGGGACGCTGCTGCTGCGCTCACTCTGCCCTCCTGCACAGGTCAGGAAGAGCAGGTAGAGGAGGTGGAGGAGGAGACCACAGAAGCCAAGGCAGAAGGTGAGTGGGGCCGTGCCAGGGAGCTCCGTGGCTTGGCTGGGCCACGCTCTGCTCCAGGGGGTGCCAGCTGGGGCTGGGATGTCCCAGCGGGGCTGTGACAGGGGGACATCAGCACAGAGGGGCAGCTGTCCCCCAGATCTGGTGTCCAGTAAGGGGGTGTCAAACCGAGATGCCCTTCCCTGCTTTGCCTGGGCCCTACAAACATGAAATGGTGATGAAATACATGAAATACAAATGGTATTTGCTGCTGGTGGCTGTGTCCAGCCCTCTGAAATAATGCCAAAAATGGGCCAAGCCTGCTTCACCAAGGGGTCCATTGCCTTAGAGGGGGTTTCCAGAGCTGGGATTGAGCTCTGATGTGTCTGATCATCAAGAGAGCCCTGGGTTTCATGACGTGGCTTTGGGGCATTGTGTGTGACCCTGTGCTGCCCCTTCTGCTGGGGCAGGCTCAGATCCTGGCTGTGACCCCGAGTCAGGGACCCCTCTGTTCTGGGGGTGTGACTGCCCTCACCCAGGGGTGCTCATGTTCTCCCATTGCTTTTAAACAGAACAAGAAGATGAAACGAAAGCAGCAGGAGAAGGTAAAGTGGGAGCAGAGGAGAGATGGGTTTGGCCAGTCCAGTGCTGATCCCAGTCCCCTGAGACACTGGGCCCTTGTAACGGGGTTTTGGTGCTGAATTTATTTGCTGCCAAAGGGACAATCTGTGCTAAATGGGGCAGAGCTGCCCTGGCCACATCCCCCAGCAGGACAGGGGCAGCAGGAGGGACGGATTTGTGCTGCCTCTGGCAGAAATTCACCCAAAATACAAAAGGAAAGGGATGCACTGCTGATTTCCAGCCTGAGCTTCTGCAAAACTTGTCTGGATTCCTCCTGGGGAGCACCTGGGGCTCTCCTGGCCACCCTGTGAGTGAGGGATGTCCCTCAGGGGCCTGCTCTCCCCCCATTCATCCTGCAGGAATGGAGCCGGGGTTTGCAGTGGGGACAAGCCAGGGACCGCCACCCCACAGTGTCCCTGGGCAGGACTGGCCACGGGGACACAAAGCATCGTGTTTTCCACAGGTGGAGAGGGAGACCGGGAGCAGGAGCCTGGGGAAGGTGAAGTATCACCCTCGTTCCTCCTGCCTGACTGGGGGGTACCAGGGCCTGCTCTGCTCAGCCAGCAGCACCAGCTGTGCCTCGGGCACAACGTGTCCTGCGGCACGGGGCTGGCACCTCGCTGCTGGGAGATGGTCCCTGGGAAGCCCCTGCTGCTGCCAGGGAGAGGGAGGGCTCGGCTCAGGGCGGGGCTTGGGTCAAGGTGTGACAGGAAACCCCTCGGTGACACTGACCTTGTCTTTCTGTGCTGCTCCTGGGACCCGCAGGTGAATCGAAGCCAAAACCCAAGTAAGTGTGGCAGAGTTTTCCCTGGGGCAAGGTCTGAGCCGTACCAGGGCAGAGGCTCCGTGTGACAGAGCCTGGTCCATAAAGGACAGGGCACAGGGTGGGACTGGGACGTGGAGAGAAAAAGGGAGAGAAACGGACAGCAAAACACAGACCATGAAGGGCACCCTGAGAATGAGGTCTTTAGGCAGTTCTGAAGCATTTTGTATGTTCCTTGGGAGAAGCTCAGCTGTCCTGTGACCCTGCAGGTGGCAAAAATGTGTATGTGTGTGTGTGTGTGTGTGTGTGAGCATCCCAGTCTGGGACACAGAGTCCAGCCTATGGCTGGCATGAGGCACATGTTTCCAGGAGGGCCAGGGACTGAGCCTGAGGGAGCAGGGCTGTGAATCATTGCAGAAAGCTGGGGAGTCCTCCTGGGCCCCTGGGATTCTGCAGTGTGGGAGGCAGATCTGCCCTCAGCCATCATCATCCATTCATCCCTTTGTGCCCCTGCTGAGTATCTCCTGCCCTTCCCCAAGCCCCACAGGATGAAGGATCCAGCTGCCTGTGCCAGGTCACACGGCAGCACACAGTGCCCTTTGGGGGGAGCAGTGGGTGGCTGCCAGCTCGGGGGGCCTGGCAGAGGGCCCTGGCCACACTGTCTGCAGCTTGCAGGGTTATTCCAGCCATGCAGGCACCTGGGAGTGTTTCCAGGGAATGCCACAGGTCTTCCTCTGTGGCTGCCCAGCTGGCACCTCCAGCAGGATGCATTGCACTCCCTCTCCTCCAGCTGTGCCCACTCTGCATCCCCGGGGGGCTCAGGGGGTGTGGGAGGGGTGAAGGGCACATGCTGTCCCAGACCTGCTGCAGCTGCATCCTGCTCCGGCTCCCCTTCCACTGCAGGGTCTTCATGCCCAACCTGGTGCCTCCCAAGATCCCAGATGGCGAGAGACTGGATTTTGATGTAAGTTATGGCCCATTTCCCACTCCTGATGGGGGTGGGGGTGCTGCCTTCCCACTGCTCCCCCTCAGTGTCTGGCAGCTGCTGGAGGCCCCGGCTGTCTGTGTCTGCTGCAGGACATTCACCGCAAGCGCATGGAGAAGGACCTGAACGAGCTGCAGGCCCTCATCGAAGCCCACTTTGAGAGCAGGAAGAAGGAGGAAGAGGAGCTCCTGTCCCTCAAGGACAGGATTGTACGTGTTCAGCCTTCCCCTCTCTGGCTATTACAACTCTGTCCCTGTGGGCACTCAGCCACTGTCCCCTCCCCACAGTCCTGGCAGACCTGGGACACCCCTGACCCTGCAGGACAGAACCTGAGGGTTGAGGCAGATTTCTATGAGCCCCAGTGCCTGCACACCATAAAATTGCCTGAGCTGGAAGGGACCCACAGGGATCATCCAGTCCAACCCCTGCCTTGCACAGACAACCATCCCACCCCATCCCTGGGAGCATTGTCCAAACACTCCTGGAGCTCTGGCAGCCTCGGGGCCGTGCCCATTCCCTGGGGAGCCTGGGCAGTGCCCCAGCATCCTCTGGGGGAAGATCCTTTCCTGATATTCAGCCTAAATCTCCCCTGGCACAGCTCCAGCCCCTCCCTTCCTGCCCTTGCTCACTGGGATGCCCCTGGCTGTGGTGGTGCCGCGGTGCCTGATGAGGGTGCACCTCTCCCCGGGGTCACTGTCCCCAGGCTCCCTTGGGGCTCTCAGGGCTCTTGGGGTCAGGGATCTGTCCCTGGGAACAGAGAGGATGCAGATTCCCTGCGGTGTCCAAGCCAAGGTCCCCTCCCTGTGCAGGAGCAGCGGCGAGCGGAGCGGGCGGAGCAGCAGCGGATCCGCAGCGAGCGGGAGAAGGAGCGCCAGGCCCGCATGGCCGTGAGTGTCCTCTGGAAATGCGGCTTGGGGAGCCTGGGGACACGAGCTGTGTGTCCATCCATCCACTGCTGACCGGCTTCTGACCCTGGCAGGAGGAGAGAGCTCGCAAGGAGGAAGAGGAGGCGCGGAAGAGAGCAGAGGAGGAGGCGCGGAAGAAGAAGGCGTTCTCCAACATGCTGCACTTTGGGGGATACATGCAGAAGGTCGGACCCTTCCCAAGGGGGCTGTGATGGAGCCACTGCTGCTCCTGGGAAGGACTCGGCCATGGGCTGGCCTCACCCACATGACACTGGGGGGTTACAGGCAGGAGAGGGCAGGGAGCTGCACTTGGGTCAGAGTTACCGGGCCAAAGTGGGCTCAGAGCTGCCCCGAGCTCAGCTCTGCTCTGCAGATGTGCAGCTCCAGCCTTGCCTCAGGGACAGGGATGGGGACAAGGACAAGGTGTCTTGTCCGCTGTTGCCATAATGTCCTCGAGGACTTCATGAGTGCTTCTGGAGTCCCAAAAGCTGAGGGTGTTGGGTGCAGAACTGGGGATGGGAGAGAGCAACGGCTGGGCAGACTTCCTTCTCTCCAGTGGATTGCTGGTTTCCTCAGTCAGAGAAAAAGGGTGGGAAGAAGCAAACAGAGCGGGAAAAGAAGAAGAAGATCCTCAGTGAGCGACGGAAGCCCCTGAACATCGACCACCTCAGTGAGGACAAGCTGAGGTGAGCACAGGCTGCAGGAGGGATGGCCAGGGCAATAGCCCTGGGCTGGGTCCCAGCTCCTAGGCAGGATCCCGGGCTGGGAACAGCTCCCTGGGGCTTCCAGCTGAGGGGGAGGGCACAGCTGGGCATGGACTGTGACACCCCATGGGGGACACGGGCTCCAAGGCTGTGCAGGGCCACCATGGCCGGGCTGCGGCTGATGGCACCAGCCATAAGAGGGAGCCAGGGTCACACGGGTGGGACAGGTGTGTCCTGATGTCCTGAGGAGCCAGGGTCACACGGGTGGGACAGGTGTGTCCTGAGGAGCCAGGGTCACACGGGTGGGACAGGTGTGTCCTGATGTCCTGAGGAGCCAGGGTCACACGGGGGGGACAGGTGTGTCCTGGGGAGCCAAGGTCACATGGGTGGGACAGCTGTCTCCATATGTACTGATGTCCCCTGTGGCTCTTGTCCTGAACTCACTGCCTGGATAACACATCCCTGTCTGGGAGCCTCCTGAGCCCCATTCCTGGGAGCAGATGAGGGATTGGCATCAATGTCCCATCCCTGCACTGAGTTCCTTGGGAGCCATGGCCCTTCCCTGCACTGTCCACAGCCGGCTCTTCCTGCAGGGACAAGGCTAAGGAGCTGTGGCAGAACATCCATGACCTGGAGGCTGAGAAATTTGACCTGCAGGAGAAGTTCAAGCGGCAGAAATATGAGGTGAGCCCCAAGGCCTCTGTGATTTGTCCACCCTCTGTGTTCCTGACTGCTCCTTCTGCTCCCCAGCCAGGAGATGAACTGGGGTGTGCAGGTGATCTCCCATCTCCTGGGGCCATGTACCTGGCACCACCACAGGGCAAACACATCACAGGCCAGGCAGGATGGAGCCCTGAGCAACCTGGGACAGTGGAAGGTGTCCCTGCCCATGGCAGGAGGTAGAATGAGATGGGCTTGAAGGTCCCTTCCAACCCCAACCATCCTGGGATTCTGGAATTCCAAACCCCACGGAAAAACTGCTGGGAAAAAGAGAGCAGTGATGTATCTTCAGCCAGCCCTTCTCCCCAGCCTGGGGCTTCTTGTCAGACCTCACCACCAACCTGCAGCTTTTACTGTCAGACCTCACCATCCACCTGCAGCTTTTCTTGCCAAACCTCACCACCCACCATTTTTTCTTGCAGATCAATGTTCTTCGAAACCGCATCAGTGACCACCAGAAAGTGTGAGTGGCTGCACATCCCTCCTCCATCTCCTGTCCTTCCAGCTCCAGCTCCCTGCTCCCAGTTCCCTCCCTATGGATCTCCCTTGCTAAACCACCTCCTCCCCTTCCCCCTTCTGCCTCTGGTCTTGCTGGTGCCCAGCATTCCTGGACCTGCAGGTCTGTCCCAGGGATCTCAGCCCTTCTGCTCCTGACGGACCTCCATGGTCGCACTGTCACCAGCTTCCCCCTCCCCAGAGACCTTGGCAGGGGATGGACCCCAGGGAGAACCCACCTCTGCATGGGAGGCTTTGTGTCCTGTGGGGTCCTTCCAGTCTCCAGCCACCCCATCCCTGCAGGAGATCTGCCCAGCATCTCAGGAAGCTGCTGGAGATCCCAGCTTGTCTAGCAGGGGAAGTCCTATGGGCTGTGGGATTTGTGCAGGCCCACAAGGCCAGGGGAACCTGTCCCTGTGCCCATGGTCCCTGCATGTGGCTGGGGAACCCTTCGTAGGAGGGTGGAAGAGGCTGTTTAACCCCTACCCCCAGGAGCACCCCGGTGCTCTCACATCCCCATCCCACTTCCTCCTCATGTGGGAGGTGCTCAGCCCACCCCGTGTGTCAGGGGCAGCAGCTCCCACCCACTTACACCAGGTCTCTCTTTTCTCCTGCCCCACCATGGCATGATCCTGCAGCAAAGGGTGAGTACAGGCATTTCTGAGGGCTGTGTGTGTCCCTGCACAGGTGCTCTGTGTGTGTCCCTGCACAGGAGCTCTGTGTGTGTGTCCCTGCACAGGAGCTCTGTGTGTGTGTCCCTGCACAGGAGCTGTGTTTGTGCCCCTGCACAGGAGCTGTGTGTGTGTCCCTGC
>VYZP01013032.1:286-14126 GCA_013400635.1 Hypocryptadius cinnamomeus
ATCTTTACGGTATTTTTATTTTGTATGGACATGATATGGATATGTTTTAGTTATAGTTATGGATCATGTTTTAGTTTTATCAAATCTCAAAGATTTATGGAACTTATAGACTATTACAGCTATTACAGGTTTCTGTAACAGGAAAGATGATTTCTTCTGGTTTTTTCTGTTGAGATTTCTCTTCCATTAAGTATAGATAAAATCTGTGCAGAGTCTGATACAATTAAATGAGTTATAGGAACTTTTCTCTTTTCTCTTGGAGGCAATCCCCAACTTTCTTGTAAATGGAACTAAGATAAGAGTCCAAAGCCACCAAAAAAATAATAAAACCACCCTCATATACTTGATATTAGTATTCCTCAATCATTTTTTTATTTGAGAATACTCAGAAATAATATATTTTTAAGTTGAAAGGCATGACCGTACATACAAAACAGGATCTGTATTATAAGGAAGATAATATTTTAGTTTATTGATAACACTGCCCTGCAACTTTGCATACAAGTATTCAATATATATTGAACATTAAAAGTTAGTACTCTGGCTGCTGCAGTGAGAATTTTACAGTGCATGCACAGAAGTTAATGTGCCACATGAAAACTGCATTATGCCATTTTATGTTTCAGCAGGTAAATCCCAGTCTTGTTTATTCTGCAGCACAAGGCATGGGCTGGCTGTAGGAGGTCAGGCTGGGAAGTTGCTCATGTTTGACACTGCAGTGTTCAGTGAGTGATGAATATTTAATTAGGCAAGTGTGGACTGTGGGGGAGGTTGAGGCAGCTGTAGCTCCTGGTTGACTGTCTGCAGTATCATCTTAAGAGTGTTGTGTGACAATGAATCCTTGGGGTAAGCTTCAAGGACACTGAGTAGGTAAAAAAAGGCATTCTGAGAGCAGCTAGCTCAGGGAAGGTGGGAATAATAGAGATAAATGTTTTAAGTACTTCTGTTACACTGGTCAAAGATTCTGGTGGGCTAAGCCAACATGCTTTATTAGTTTACATAAATGTATTAGAAAATTCATTTGGAACCTATAGAGTCTGGGACTATAACAGCAATGAAAGTAATTTATTTTATGCAGGTATTAGCTATCAGAATAGAGCACATGTATAATTTGTTGATATTATGCAAACAGTGTGAAGTAGCAGTCATTTCTCTGTAGTCCTATTTTAAACACAGCAACAGAGCTGTTTGAAGATATTATTCTTAGCAAGCTTTCAGGAGAAATTAAAGACTAAAAACAAAAGCAGGAAGACTGTATTAATTTTCAGTAGCATAGGCCAGGATAAAGATTTCTTACTATTTTGTCTTCCACATTTAAAAACATTGCGTGCAGTTTGGATAAGTAACAGTTGGGCTAATAGGAAGGTTTTAATTCTGCTATGAAGAGTATAAAAAAAATTAAAGAAGGTAAATAAGTCTGTATTCATAACCAGGGACATTGGCAGTCCCTTCACCCTCTGTCCTGGGCTCTGTGGAAGGTATCGTTCCTAAAAGACAGAACCAGATCATTTCCACATCCCGTGTAGACATACATTTTAATATGGAATGCATGGAGCAAGAAACAGTTTCGTGTTCCTTGTTGTCACTATAACATTCAGGACAGACAACAAAGAACAATAACCATTTTAATCAAAGTAAATTTAGCTAGCATGTTACTGCTAATCAGTTAGGAAGGGAACATATGCCTGCATCTCTGCTTCCCCAGCTCATCTTCTTTCATATAACCATCTCTGGTCTGTGTTAATATCCAAGACTAAATTTGAGCAAATGACGTGCAAGAGAATTTTTGTTGCTATTCACTGGCTGTGGCTAAAAGTGGTAGCTGATATTTTCATGGACATCATGAATAATTTGGAATTACTTCTGCAGTTTCCAGTGAGTTCTATGATGAATGACTCTCATCCTGCTGCATCCACTTGAATAATGATGGCGAACTTGGGACACCTCAGTGCACAATACTGTCAAGTCAAGAAGTATAAGTCCACAGAAGAGCTATTAAAATAAATACAGTAGGGACTGTGATTTAAGAGGACCCTTACTTTTATGACAGGCAAGGAGCAACTGAAGAGAGATCTGATGATGGTCATCTACTTGTGGCAGCTGTTTATTATGCTCTGTCATAAACATCTTGCTGTTACCTTGTGCTCACCCATCTGTTTGTTTCTGCCCATCTGTTGTTGCTTGCCATGTGCTTAGGTTGTAAATATCACTGTTGTTTGAAATAAAAAGGTTAATAATCCTTTGATTTAAAAAAAAATCCAGTTATTGAATTCAGTATTTGCATTAAGGAAAAAAAAAAGCTCTTACAAGCCTCTGGAGTCAGCATGGAGGAAACTCTGTACAGGTTTTCTGTGCTCCTGGATAACTTCCTGTGGTTACCCTTTCTGATGAGGTTGAAGCATTTAATTGAGTTGATTTTTTTTGTAAGATGTCAGTTTGTTTTTAGTCAATAGCAAGGGCTAGTTCAGGAGGAAATTTTGTTTTTTGGAGTCAGAGGATTGAGTGCAAATGAAAGAGCTTTACAAGGCAAATTGCCTGCAAGAAGCCAATCAGCTTGTGCTCTGTACATGTCACTTCATCTTCTGCTGGAGATTTTATTCCCAGACTAGCAAATTTATATTTGGCATGCACTGTCATCCTTATTCTATGGGTTTCTTCTCATCAAATATTTGTGATGGTTTTTTTTTTTTCTCTCCCTAAACTCTTATATGTGCTTTTGGCATTTGAGTCTTTGCCATTGTTACTTAATATGACAAAAGCCATATTTCATTTCTTTTTGAATGTTTTAAGAGATTTTTCCTATCTTTTTTATTAAATAAAATCTGTATTTAGTAACTTTTTCTCTCTCAAAACATAACTATAATGCTAGCTGATTCACCATTTTATACCATTCTGTTGCAGTGGTCATTTCTGAGACATGCAATGCTTTTGGGGTTTCTATTTTTTTTTTTTTTTTTGAAAGAAGAGTCATCCACATTATCCTAGCAATCTAAGCAATCTAAAAATCATTGATTTTCTTTAATTATTTTAGAATGTGTTTTCATGTTGCTGTTAATGTATTTCTCTTTTGGTTTTGTTTAGGTTTTTTTTTATAGTGAAATACTATTCCTACACAGGAACAAGTAAAGCAATACTGATACATACCTGCCAATAATGACCAGATCTGAACTACAATATTGGTGTAGGTTTTTTCTTTTGTACTGTTAGTACAAAAAACTATAGTAAAACTATATCAATGTGTACCCTCCTCTAAGGATGGTTAGATTGCAATTCAGTTGACAACAGGTGGGCCTGGGACATGGGCCTGTGATGCTGAGACCCTAATTGAAGTTATAAAAATGCATGTGGAGTTTCATCTTTGGACTGAATAGAATTTAATTTCATACATTTTTGGTTTTGCACTGCTTTCTTGCCATGGTGAGAAAGATTTTTAAGATTTGTCTTGTAGCTTTGTGTAGAAATCCTCATAGGAAGAAAATATTTTATTATTATCAATTAATTTGTCCTAACTGCACTATAGTATACTTTGTACACTCAGGAAAATGTTTCCATTTTGCTTTTAAACTTGACTGCAGCTGTTGACAGTCTTTTACAAAAACTGCATATGTTTCCCTCCCTAGTCATTTCATTCTTACTAAGCACTTCAAAACAAAGTAATTTTGTATTTTATTTTATTCTAGGAGCCCATGAGCTAGACTTGGTGAAATGATTTGAAAATCCAGTTTGCAAAGAGTTTTTATTTTTTCCTTCCATTTGTTCATGTCTGAAAAGAACTTCTGTTATGTATGCATATGTTTTATTCTTCCTCCATTTTACTTAAATAGTGTTTTTTCTAAGTACCTGGTTCCCAAGTTGGAATTTCTAGGAACTGATGCAGAATCTTCTGACATTAAGAGGATCTTTTTTCAGTGGGTTTTAGTTCAGTTCTATGGAATATAAATTATTAGATATGGACCTAGCTTGTAGATATAAAATGTATTTTTTTACTTCAGTGCTAAGAGACTGGCTCTGTCTGAGTACCTTAGTGTGTCCCATCAATTAAAAAAAGATAAATAAGGTACATTACCAATATATAGACATTGATATTGTCCAACTGTCCTTCATATTATTTGACTATATTTTTCAAAAGTACCATGGTGGTTTTATTACAGTTTTCTGTTCTAACTTTCCTGCCCCCTTTTTTCTGATCTGCTCTCTTGATTTGAGGAAAAAACCCTTTAGTCTTAGTCAGTCTTTCCTGCTGACCAGAGAAATATTAGGAGATAGATTTAGATCCAATGCTATAAAATACTGCACCGATTGTTAAAAAAATATCTTGGTGAAACTCATCAAAAATCTTTCATGAAATCTTCCTTAGGTAGCAATTACTGTTATTGCTGTATTGAAACATAAAGGCTTAGGAAACAGTGTCAAACAGTGTCAGAACTGGTACAGCTTTATTGGAGGGGTCTTTTGGGTGGAGGAAGAGCAACACATGGTGTTGGTGGTTTATGCTTATAGCTTTAGAAAACCAGTATTTCAGTTGTTTAGGCTTCAGTTATTTTCAGTTTCTTATTTTGAAGTAACACTACTAGTGAAAATTCTATAAATCAGTTGGAGATGTCAAAGGATTAAAAAAGTCAAGGACTCCAGCTCGGAACCATTTGCATTGGCCTCTTCAGTCCTCTTCTAAGGAAGAGACAGAGGCTTATGCTTTTGGTATCTCTTCCCCTCTACCAGCTATTTAAGGAATTTTCCTTTCAGAGACCAGAGGAGTTCAGAAATTTGTAAGGCACACTGGCATCTCTAGTACCTCAGAATTTGATGGGTTTTGTTGGAGGGGTATTGGGTTGGGGGTTTTTGTTTGTTGTTTGTTTGTAGGTTTTTGTGGGAGTTTTTTGGGTTTGGGGGGGGGTGTCTTTTTTTGGATGGTTTTCTTTGGTCAAACTATATAGTGTCTTTTCAGAAAAAACTGTGCCAAGAAATTAGTTCCTGCTTAAGATGAGTGGCTGTAGGAAGTAGTGCAAACATGAAATACTGGAATTTGCCCACATCCTTCTCAGACTAATCCCTGTGTTGGAGTAACCTGGGGGCGTCCGTGAGCTATTTTATTTTGGTTCTTTCCATTATCTGTGTAGCTTCACTGGAAACATAAGACAGCATGCTTGTGTTTCAGATAGCAGACACAGAAACTGTGTCATCTAACTGCAACTTTGATAATGCTTTGATGTATTGTGTCTATAATGTATTTATCTGTGCTCACTGCATAATATAGACAATAGCTTGAAGATGTGCATTTGTGTTTATTGTAATTTTTTTAAAGGCATTCGCCAAAATGTTTTATGGTCAGTGCTGTCATAAAATTAGATCAGTTCATGATTTTCTTCTGTTAAGCTTTTCCTTAATGGGTTGTCTTTTTTTTTTTTCCTTTTTTAAACTGTATTAGGCATTACATATTGCATCACCCTCTAATGCAATAGAGCTGTTCTCTATGAGGGAAGTACTCCAAGGGAAATGAAAACATATTCTTTGGGTTCTGTGGTCATGGATGTAGACTACAGCAGATAATTTTTATGAATAAGAAATACTTCTCAGCAAGTTGGAAAACAATGAATTTATAATGGAATAGTAAGGAGTACAGGTAGCTTCCTGACCAGACTTTCTTGGAGACATCCTAACCACAGAATGCTAACTGTGCCAGAGCCTATTTCTCAGCTGCCGCAGGTCAGGGGGCTGGAAAGCAGGGGCAGCTCCCCGGACAGAGCTGCCTGCAGGCTTTCTGCTTCCTTCTTCCCGCCGTACAGGTGTGCAGTGCCCTGGCGTTTGCATGACCTTCAAGCAGGCTACGGGGCCCGAGGCGCCGTGCAGAGTGCAGGTGAGGGGAGCCCCGCCCGCGCACACCTCGGTTACACTCCCGCAGGTCAGGCAGGGCCAGGACCGTCCCCTCGGCCCCGGCGTGCGCGGCCGGCCCGGGCGGGGCTGTGCTCTCGGCCGGGCTCGCCTCCGCCCAGCACCACGGGAGCGGAGCGGTGCCGTGCCCTGGCCGGCTCCCACCTGCCGCCCGCTGCTCGCGGGAGGAGCGCAGAGCGGAGCGGCTCCCGGGGGCGGTGCTGTGCTGTGCTGTGCTGTGCTGTGCNGGCCGTGTCGTGCCCAGCCGAGCCGTGCCGCACCGCGCTGTGCCGTGGCAGCGCCCGCGCCACGCACCGCCGGCCGCCGCGGGCTCCCTTGCGCAGCCACCCGAGGTAGATCGGCGGAGTTTGCTCGGCCGTGAGGAGGCGGAGAGGCCGTGTGAGGCTCTGAACTGCCCCAGAAGTTTGCTGGCAGAAACTGTTCCCTTTATTGGCAAAGTCGTCAGGCTCTCCTCAGAGGAATACCCCATTGCCTAAGATGAGTGGCTGTAGGAAGCGGTGTAAGCGGGAAATAATGAAATTTGCCCAGTACCTTCTCAGGCTAATCACAGGTTCTCTTCACACAGGTAATGACTGTTTTTCTCTGTAGTCGAGCTGTTCAGCATGATAACGAGAGAATTGCCTAAGGATAATACAGGGTTGTCATTGTTTTATATTATCATTTCTTTCATCTTATAAATAATAATAAAAGAAGATCTGTGAACTACTTTGTGGCTAAGCATATGAAAACAGAGCATAATCTGATGTTACAATGTTTAGACAGTCTGACATTCTCTAAGCCTTTACACATCCCGAACTGGGATGTGAGTGTGCATGGTTCCACCTGTCCACCTGTTTGTGTTAACGGTACTGCAGAGACGACACACTGGTCATAAAGGATGAATCTTATGTATTTTATTTTCACTGTTTCTTGGACTGATATTCTTTGACAAGTACACTACATTTTCTCTCTCGGAGGCTTGGTTTTGCTTATCTAAAGATGTAAATCAGCTGCAATCTGTCAATGGGCTGTTATGGTATCTTGTAGGAAATTGTAAATAAGACTTGTGCTTTGCCCTTAAGGAATTTGAAACATAGTGGTTGTCAGCTTTCCTTAGGTAATTTTTTTTTCTGTAACCTTGGACAAAGTGTGCAGTACCAGGGAAGGTTTCTAAGCTAGACTGAGCAGATACTGTAGTTTTCTTATCACTTTGGAAAATATACTTTTCTCACAATTCAGCATTTTCTGTGGCTGTTCTCAACAGCTGACAAATATGATAACTTACATGATGTCATTCTGTATTTATAAAATATAATTGTGCTTCTTTCTAGACTTCAGTTACTTTTTTTCCCTTGCAGAGTTGCAAGTCCAGCATCAGCAGATAATATCCAATTATGCTAACACGATTGTTGAGAATTGAAAGGCATTTATTTAAAGTCATCTGAAAGTTTCAGCTGGTTATTTTAATTTGTTTGGTGGTGGTGTGTTGGATATTTGTGGTTTTTGTTTTGGCACTGATGAAAAGATTTGAGGGCAAAGTTGACTCTTTAGGAATAATTGGAAGAATTGATGCATGCAATTAATCAGATTTGGGATTACAATGCTATAAAAGTCATAGCACAAACACTGACGATGTGTACTTCATAGGATGCTTATAACTTTTGGAAATCTGACACAGCTTTTTAATAACTGAGTGTCTGGTAACAGAATTTCCCTACCTTTATTTTCTCTATCATTCCTAGTCTATCATAGTTTCTCTTTTGTGAGCTGCATCAATTCAAATTTTTCTGAAAACACTGGCTTCTTGCTCCTGTGGGTTGCTATGGAAATTAAATAATATATGATGCAAGAAGAAAGATGTGTTAGAAATTCATAGCAATACTCTTTTCACAAAGTCATCTGAGCTTTTCCTTTCCTATCTAGTGAATGATGCACACACTACTCTATTTTTCGGATTGACATTTGTGCTGCAACCTTTCTGAGCTCACAATTCGAAACCATTTCCAGGACTTGCTGTGGATACTGATTCATATGCTATCACTAAAAGAAGTTATTTTTTTACAATTAAGCAGCACATATTCAATAGTAAAAAGTGAAGGGGCCTCAGATGTGTTTCCTTAAAAGCAAGCAAGCAAAAAATCCCCACTCTTAGGAAGAGCTGAGATACTTCTGAGGAGATTTTCAGTTTGTTTTTACTACAGGTAATGGTATCTTACTACTCTTATTAAGTTAATAGACTTCATCATGTTCAAATTATGTGGCAAATGAGATCAGGATAATGTGATAATACCTGAAATGCCAAGGGAAGTAGAGCTCCTCTGTTAAGCTCTTGCATAGCCCAGTCCTACTCAGTAACCTCAACTGTTGCAAACCAGTTACTGTTCTGCCTGAAAAATGTAATGCATAATTTATTCTGTTGATAATTAGTTGATAATTAATGAAGATGAATGAGAAAGCCTAGTTGAAAGTGTTAGAAAGTTATACTTTGTATATTAAAGATACTGCTGTTTCTATCTTGAGCATTCAGAAATTTAGGATAGGTATCAGAAGCAGAGAAGTGTGCTTATTTAACTTCTTAGAAGCAGGCAGTCTCCTCACCCAAGTGGCCAATTAATTTCAAAGTGTGTTTACTAAGAAGTACAATGGTGAATGTAATTTAATTCATATGCTGATATGATTTGGTTTTTAGTTTCTTTTTCAGGTGTTCCTTAATATTTAAATTATACTTAATAGTTTCTTGAAAGTACTTGCACTGAGTCTAATCCATCCCTTCTTTCTGTATGGGTAGGTATGTGGAATATATACTTAATCTACACATTTGTACAAGCTGTGCTGCAGCTGGTGTGATTACAATGATCAGAAAACAAAACAAAGTAATGTAGGAGGGAGACCGGGTTTACTGGCTGTGGGCCTGGCTAAGGAGTCACTGTTGATTACTAGTTCTATAGCTTGTGTTTCATAACCATTTATAGCACTACAGACCTGTTCTGTGGTGAAATGTTTAAAATAAAAATGGTCTCATATAGCTGTCTGTAATAATACATAAGCATGGACTTGTACTTCATAGTCCACTCAGCTGGAACCAGTGTTAATGAAACTACCCCCTTGCTTGAAGGTAAATGCTGTATAAATCTTTACAATGGGTTTTAAGTGGCACTCTCTGCATGAATACATCCAGATCTCTCTCAGGTTTTTTTTTACAGCAAGCCACTATGATTGACAGCAAAATGTAGTGAAAAGAAATAGTCTTTTAAACAACGTTTTTCATTTTGCATGATTTCTGTTATATAGTAAGTTGATGTGTTTCCACAAGTGAAACATATTCCCTCATTGAAGATGGCAAACCAAAAATCATACCAATCCCTACTTTGTTGCCTCCTGCCTGTTGACTTGCAAGCACCTGGTCTTTGAAACACTGTCATAAAATCTTGGCACTGCTCTTGAGAATGTTTTAGTTTTTGGATGCAACATGGATTTTTATATTATAAATAACAAAATAAGTCATTTTGTGATCAAGAAGTAGGTCACAGATTATTTTAAAAATGGAGGGAAAGTGATTTCAGAGCAATGGCTATGAAATTTTTCTTAACTGTCACAACTGATGAAAGATTAAAGAGATGATAGAACCAAAACCGCCATTGAATTTAGTGGTAGATTTTTGCAATTACATCCCTTTCAGGCATGATTTTATTAAATGTCTGATATGACCTATTCATATGGGAGGCCAGGTTTTACAGGACAGATTCAAATTCCCAGTTAGCATATATGTGTACAGGGAATGAAGTGGAGAACAACCCTGGCTGTGAAATTGTACTCTCTCCAACAAACTGAAGTTAACTCATTCTTCTAGGCTTTTGTAGATTAAGTTATGGATTGATGTGGAATTTTTTGGCTTCTTTATATTTTCTGGGGGTTTTGTTTGTTTCTTTTTGAATCTCAAGGTTGATGAAACTGGTGTAAAGTAGCATTTATCAAAGGCTTCATATTTTTCTGAGGTAAAAAAAAAAGCAAACCAATTAGTGAATGCAGGTTGTATTTTCTGATGGCATGTTCTTTGATAAAACGGATTACCAAAGGTAGTCTGTAGTCCTTCATTTTGCCTTTTTTTTTTTCACAGAAAATTTTTTGGCCTAGTGCCGAGAGGAATATATCATCTGAGCATAGCTCTGAAGCTGTGGGAGGCCTCAGAACTATACTCCTCTGACTGTCCTATTTCATGTGCCTGTCACTGCCAAAAGTCTGAGACTGTTTATGACAGTAGTTTATTCTGAATTCCTTCATGGGCTGCTCCTTGGTAAATCCAAGAGGAATCACCTTTTTTGAATGCAGGTTACCAGATTCCCTTAACTTCTATGGTGCATAATATGAGAAGTAGAATAAATTAAAAGACAAAAATAATGCAAAATATCAAAGTAATCTTAAAAAATATGAGACAAAGAGACCAGATAAAAAGTCTGTTCCCCTTTTTATGCAAACAGGATATAACTTAAAATTATTTTAAAAGGACCTTACATCTTGAATATGTTATGGAAAACCTAAAATGTCAACATCCATGAGAAAACAGGTTTAATATGTTTCCAAATGCCTTTTTTATTGGTGAAATATTTCTTTCTTCTTTTTTTTTTTTTTTTAAATACAAAATCAGTATTNTCTTTTTTTTTTTTTTTTAAATACCAAATCAGTATTATTCATGACCCCAATTAGTCTTTTTTCATTTATTTTTAATAGGAAAGAGTTCCAGATTCAAGGTTGGAATCTCTTGGCTGTTGCCTATGAGGTAGTTTGAACCTCTGGGGTTTCAGAAACTTTTCCTATACAGAGGTGCAGTGTTCTCTCTATAGATAATTTCACAAGTTCCAATGTGCAAGAGTGAAATATTTGCCATGCCCTGTTTAGGGAAAGAAGTCTCATTAATTTAAAAGAAACCATTCCAGATTTCATTTGAAATTCTGCATTTTGCTTTATGCTTGCTCAGTTTCCTGATTAGGACTGGCAACTTCTGTGGGTGCTGTCTTGGTATTCACCTTCCTCTGAGGGAAATCCCTTCATTGGAAGGGTGTGGTGGATGCTGAATGTCAGCACAGTGGGATTTTGAGTAGGTTTCATGCACTACCTGACAGAGGTGTTTGAGCATAAAATATCAGACTTTGAAAGAAAAATACCTGAAAAAACACCAATCAACCAACCAAAAATTCCCCCCAGTTGTTTTGTTTTGTTTCATTTTGTTGTTGTTGGTAGCTCTTGTTAAATATATTGGGTGAATTCTGCCCGAATCCTACTGTAATGTTTCTAGGATTTTTCATTTATTGCATTGTTGAGTACCTGGCTTTTGAAAACACTTTTATATTATGCTATCCCTCTATGTATTATCACTCCAATAGGCATTTTGTTTAGAATAGGCAGTAGTACAGAAGTGCTCTGAGACAAAAGACTAAGATGTATTGAGCTTAGTAGCACGCAATGTGAAATATATTCTGGGAAAAGCTGAGAATACCTTAACCTAATGTACTTAAGATGCATTCTGCTTCAAATTGGAAAAAATTAAAAATATTTGGTTTGTTCCCTCAAAAAATCATTCCTACCTATATGCCTCTCACATACTGCAGATTAACTGTGAACTTTCAGCAATTTTATGGAAATTTGCTCAGATTTCAAGTAGTATAATTTGTTACAAAATGTGTTATAATAAATTACATTTAAGCACTCAAAAATTATAAATTTTTCCCTCATCAGAAATGGGTCTACATAGACTGCCTTTGCTCTTCCTGATTTGCAATTCAGTGTTGTGCAAAATGTTTCAGCTTCAAGTTCTATAATCCTGCATATTTGAGATAGACTGAACTTCACAGATGCATGAAGCAGTAGTGGATACCTTGAAGTGGGGCATCTAAAGGCAATATCCTAATCTTTAAACATATTCTCCTGAATATTTTTAAATATTTGACTCAAATGTCCCAATGTTTTTCAGGCATTAACATCATATAACCTGTTTAAAGAAATTTTTTCCAGATCTTCCAAAAGACCCCTCACTGAAGTCTTAAGGATTCTTATGGTGTATTAATTGGAAAAGTACAAAGTTAGCATGCTGCATACAATTTCTGTTGAAAACATTGATATTTTACTCTCTCATTCCAAGTCTTAATCTTAATTAAAATGAAAGATACAGTTCATCTTCTCTTGCAAATGACACATTGGAAAGCATCCTGTAGTCATTATTAACCATCTTCCCTTTGGAAGTCCTGTTCTGTGCTGTTCTTGTAAGAGTCCAAACCACTGATGTAATTTATAAATATAGTACTAAAAATTCAGCTGTATGTAAGGCACAGCACTTGATAATATGCTTAAAAATACTGTTAAAGGAACTTTTTAAAAGTTACCAAATCCTTCAGACAAAATGTTGGGAAATGGCAGCATAAGGACTGTCTCAGCCTTGTACAATACAATACAGTTCTTCACTGTGTGTGTGTACTTTTCATTTAACCATTGCACAGAGTAGCTTGGAGTGTAGAGGCAGCATGGAGAAGGATATAACTAGATTAGAAATTTGGGTGCAAACTGAAATAAACACAGTCTTAGAATGTACAGACTGGTTTTTTGGTTGTTATGTTTTTGTTCCTTTTATAAGGACTTTCTACTGCAGACAGACATTGTACAATGATTCTCAAAGACACTAAAATGACAGATAAAATTCAATGTAGGGTAAAATGGAGTGGTACATGCTGGCCAAAATGAGCTTTATGTCTGAATTGATAGGCGGTGAGCTTGTTACTAGCCAGGAATGAAACCCTGGGGCTGATAAACCTGTGAAACTCCTTACTAAAGGATGTTTTTAGTGCAAAAAGTTCTGCATGAGTCCAGAGAGACCAGCTGGGCAAGGAGTTGGAAAACAAACCTGTTGGGAGACACTGTCTAGATTAAATATGTAAGAATTTCCCTGAGATGAAAGTAGTCCATGGCTATGAAAGTGTTAGGGGAAAATGTTTGAAGTGCTTTTTCTGTTTCTTGTTTTCACTGGGCATACACTAATAGCTGTGGGTGAAGACAGGATATTGAGCTAGTTGGATCCTTAGTCTAAACCAATATGGTAGTTCCTGTGTTTTTCTGTTGCTAACCTGCATTCAAAAAAGGTGATTCATGGATTTACCAAGGAGTAGTCCTGGAAAGAATTCAGAATAAGCTGCTCTCCTGAACAGTCTCAGACTTCTGGCAGCAATAGGCACATGAAATGGGACAGTGAGAGGAGTAGAGTTGGAGGTCTCCCACACCTATGCTCGGATGATATATTCCTTTTGGCAGTAGGCCAGAAAACATTTCAGTGCAAAAACAAAACAAAAAAACAACAAAATGAAGGACTACAGACTACCTGTGGTAATCTGTTTTATCAAAGAACATGCCATCAGAAAGTACAACCTGCATTTACTAATTGGTTAGGAGTTTTTCTGCCTAAGAAAAATATGAAGTCTGATAAATACTACTTTACACCAGTTTCATTAGTCTTGATATTCAAAAATGAATAAACAAAAAACCCAGTCACAAAAGTCAAAATAAACTTCTCTGGGGTTAGGATGTTTTCACTGTTTCAATGGTGTAGTACCACAGTTCAGCAGCTGTAATCTTGCCTGTTTTTGTTCTCAACTAAGTGATCTCACCTGAGCGCCTTCCTGCAATTGCCAGAAGTTTAAAGCAGATTGTTTAAATGGAGTTATAAACTGAGTATGAAGTCAAGTGAAATAGTTTCCCAGTCATTTTTTTTTGCAGATTACCGTTACTAGTCACTTTTTTTTTTTTTTTTAATATCTTGGGTTTGTTAGGCTTCACGTATGGAGTAGCATTAGGATAAGTTCTGTGAACTAGTCCATAGGAAAGTGTATGTGTATATACATTTTTTTTTCTTGTAGTATTAAATACCCTGAAAAGGGATTAGAAACTCTAGTGATGTGAGAAAAAATGAGTGTGTAACATCTAAATCAGG
>VYZP01013033.1:591-24267 GCA_013400635.1 Hypocryptadius cinnamomeus
AAATGCTCTTGCTGAACAAAATGGTGACCCTATGAATCCCAGGGACTCAGAGGCTCATCCAGGGAGTGACTTCCCCATGGAAGGCTCAGAGTTTATCCCTCGCTTCTCTTTTCTGCACCAGCACTAACTTTTACAACTAATCAGCAGTTTTCAAGCAACTTCTTAATTTTGGTTCTCTGATTGATACAACACATAAATGTTTTTAAGTGTGCTTATTTAACTGAGACATCTCTTTATTTAATGTCACCTGAGTGAGCTGAATTGAATGGAATGAGCTGAAAAATAATAACTTTTTCAGCTCACTGCATCCATTGCTTCTCTGGAGTGTTTACCAAAAAAAAACAAAACATGAGCCAAGGTTTTCATCCAAGGTTTCAAGCACTGGCTGACCAGTGCTGCTGAGACCATACCAAGTTCCTAAAGGGGCAGAGCAATCCCTCTATGGATTGATACCAACCAAAGGGTTGGATATCCCTTTTCTATTTCATCTAGATGTTATGTGTTTTCATGCATACTCTTGTGCTGTGCAAGTTCTGTGGAAAAGCAGACTAGGACTGCTTCATGTTTGACGACTTGTCCTGATGGAGAATTTTCATAAATGCATACAACATTGTCATTCCCATGGCACTTTACTTTATGGCGTTTCCTGATTTTCGCTCCACGGTCTTGATCATTCCCAAGTCATGTGGAGCCCGTTATGCATATATTCAAACCGGATGTCGATAGAAGGAGCATTTTTATGCAAGAGTGTGCACTGTCACTCAAAGATTAGTATTTTAGTAAAGCTGTTGGTGGCTTCATCAAATTTCTGAGGTGAGGATCAGAATCCTAATCAGATACTTCTCTCTGTAAAATGAAATTTTAGCAACACAGAGGATGGAGAATGGTTTAGAGTTACATTTATTTGAGTACAGCTTCTTTCTCATTTCTGGTTTGTCTTTGTGAGGCTCCTTTAACCATAGGCCCTTCCTCTGACTTGCCCTCCCCACATTTCTAAGATGAGAAGGCAACAGCCTAATTTCTTTAGATGGAGAAAAAGATGAATGTTTGTAGTTACTAGCTGCAAGGATTTACAACAAATTTGGAAACTGCTGGCTGCTTAGATTGTGGGTGGTGGTTTGGGGACTCTTTAGCCACCTGCAGCTCTCAAGCTGTTCAAGTGTAATTTGTTATGCTGGGGCTGCATTCGTGAGCAGAAAGAGGCTGTTCTACCATGGGGCCAACTTGAATATTTAGAAGCAGGGGATCCATGGGAGAGTTCTGAAGCCAACACTGCTGGCTTGCAAAGTAGCAATGGGATGCCCTGGGAAACTATTGTCATCACACTCCCACAATCCCTGGACAATTGAAGTATGTGGACTCTGCGTAGGGTTAGAAAGCTGAGTAACTGTTCCTTCACTTGTATGTTTTTATTTTGTGACTCATTTTAAGCCTCTTGGAGGTGCTCTAAGAGGGAGAAAGAGACTGAGTCATAACCCAGTTTCCAGAAACCTTAGCAACATGACACAGTCAGAACCTCAGGTATGATAAGCATAGTGGGAGAAAAAAAAAAGCCCTGACAGCTATGATATTCCTAAAGATAATTGGTTTTTACTGAGGAATTGTAGCATTAAAGAGTAAAAAATTGCATTATTGACATAAGTGCAGTGGAAAATCTAGTAGAGAAGCAATATCTGAAAGCAATATAAGCCATTTTCCCAGAACCTGGTCTTCTAGAAGAATGATTTTACCCATTGAGCTATTACACAATCTATAAACAGATGAGAATACTCTGATAGGGGAGAAGGAAGGTGTATAACATAAAGCAAAAATCCGCTAGTAAGTCCGCGACATACTTGAGTACATTCCCTAGGGGCACACAATGCATGAGTGAGACAACAAGGGTAGGAAAGGTCAGAAATTGTGGACACAAATCACAAGAAGGAATAAAGAAATCTCCACTCATGGAACACTTTAATGAGATGAAGCCTCCCTTCACATCTTTACAGTTTATAGGTATTGACTATGTCCCGAAAGCCGGCAGAGAGGGGGAGACAGGAGCAGCTTTTTAGACAGTGAGAAGCACAGAGGATTTAAAACTTAATGTGTCACTACCAAATAGAACAAAGCAATAACTGAAACAGATTATGTATATATTTGTCTAAGACTGGGAAAAGAAATCTGCTTGATTACAGATGTGTAGGTGGAAGCCCTACAAAAGGCAGAGCAGTGCTGTTGGCTATTGCAGGCAGCTCAGGGTGCAGTGACAGAAACCTTTGGCTCATCACCACTGTTCCACAGGAGCTGTCTGCTGCCATAAATGTGTTTGGTGAGAAGCCACAGGCAGTTGCCTCTTTGCTGTGTGCTGCTGCCTTTCTCAAATGCTGTGCTCCTTTCTGTGCAGCCACGGCAGAAGCATCACTCTTATCAGTTTGGACAATGGAGTGTCTGTGGAGACAAATCGGTTCTGTGCCTGTAGCACGGGAGTGGGCTAAGACATCACCTGAATTTTAGTACTGCTGATAAGCTCAGCTGCTGCTGTACGAGGGACACAGATACAAGGAAAGCCTGTGCCCCCCAAACCTCACCTTGTTACTGTACCTCTACAGAGCTGATGTATTTTGCCAGAAAAAGCTGACTTGGGAACAGATGTTTTATCCTTTTCTTGATTATATGGATTTGCTGGGATTACAGTAAATGAACGTATTGTCTCATTGCAGGCATGATGGAAATTGAATAAAATATCTGAATTCATAGCTTCTCTTCCTTCCTTTTGAAGGGGTTAATTCTTAAACATTTGTTTGTATCTCTACAGAGCTCTAGAGCTTGGCATGGTCATACCAGTCAGAAATGTTTGATTTGTACTAAGTTTCTCAATGGGGCATTGATAAGAGACAAATTTTCTTACTGCTAGAGATGATTTTTGGAAAATAAATTATATTTTATATATTTTTCTATATTTCAGATATTAAATATTCTTTATATCTTATGTATTTACATATATTATATTCATCTCTTTTCTTTACACACTGCCCATTCATCAAGAAAAATGGAAAACAACATAAATATAAATGTATTGGAAATAATTCTAGTTTAGTAGTTTTGATTCATCAGGACATTTTTTACCCATCAGTACTACAAATGTGATTGACTTTAGAGAAATTTGATCCAGCAATTTCAATAGGTGAACAACAGTATTATATGCACAAAACTAAACACAAAAAAAGTGTTTGAAATCTCTGGCTTGCACATTCTTTGTTTAATATGTCACACAAGAAGCTGGATAAAGGCAAGAACTGAATTGGTTATCCTAAGGTCCTGAGATGTTTAAATTAATTAATGTAGTTCAAGAAGGATGAAATGTGAATGTACTGTCAGTAATTCAAGACTGGGCAAAAATTGTGATGATTTTTTCTTGTTTGAGTGATACAGAGTAGAATCTTTGATATTTTTAAAACATTAGGAATCTCTGTCTGGAAAATCTGACCATTTGGAACTAGCCTGGTTAACTAACCAATACTCTGCTATCTCTCATCATCAGGGCTGAACAGTGACCACTCACACTGTGGTGATCAGCCTTTACCAATCTGTAAAGATCAGTAACACTGTGGATCCTCACAATGTCCAAGGGGAGACTGAGACTCCTTGACCCTGACTGGAACTCTGCCAAGAGTAAGAATTATTATCTTTTAAAAATAATACTTCATGAACCCATAGGCCATGGAAGACTAAGGGTCCATAGGTTGAAAATCATTGCTTTGAGAAATGATACTTGCTTCATTCCTATATTAACTGGTAATAAATAAAACTCACCAGTTCTGCTATTTATATGGCATTTCATATTCCTAACTTCATCTGTGTAACATAAATGTCCTGGGAGTATCTATCTAAATTGTCATCTGCTGCCTGTCGCTTCTATAATGTAGTTTCTGTATGTATAACAAACAACTCTTGCAATATCTTATTTGTTCTCCTCTATCTTCTGACATGTTGCTTCAATTAGAACACAATAATAATGTAATTATTACATTACTATTGTAATCACATAAGGAGACATCTGACAAAAGCTTCAAAATGACTCAGATTTTTATTCTATTAATTTCTGCACTAAGTCAGTGCATATCATTGACCACACTGCACCTGAAATTCTTGTGGGACACCACTAGCATTGTACTCTTCCTGTGCTAAGTAGGCTTTTAACAAAACTTACCTCTTTTATACTAGTACAAGGTAAAACCAACAGATTAGTTGCTAGGGGGTTAGGTGTGGGTTTTTTGGTAACTGAGCATAGGACTGCAAATATAGAATGTTCTTCACGTGAAGGATGTTGTGGCATATTTAAATTTACAAGTAAGAGTATTTTTATCATGGCCTGTCAGGAAGTCAAACTACCTTTTTATTGGAATTATAATACTAAATGTAATAGCATGTCACTGCCATTGATACATGTTTGAGTTTAAAGAAATATGGTCGTCTACTCATATAGGTGGTAAGAATACTTTACAATGACTCTCTTGAGGAGATACCTTTTACTTATGTTAATAAATAGATTAAATTGTATGAAAATTGCTACAGCCAATGGTTGCATAAAAATTCCCTATGTTGATATCTAGTTCCTTTATGTCTGAATGTCTAGACTCTTTATGTTTCAACTTTTATCTGTGTTAAGTAGGCTGTGCAGGCTATGCCCAGATACATTCTTGAAATCTATAAAAGAGAAGTTAATACTGGTGCATAAATAAGCTTGTAGAATATAAAGTGAAAGTTCTTGACATGGAAAAAATGAAAGCAGAGACTATCTTGGCTGGTCACCACGTTCAATTGAGCAGTGTTGTTATACTTTGCTGACAATACTAATAACTTAAACCATCAATCTATAGGCACAGCTATTCTTAGCAGAACACAGTGAAAACAAACTGCTTTGCTTATGGTATTCACAGCACTGAAGCGTGCCCTTAGCAAAGTGGTACAAATGTCAATATGCTGCTGAGCTCCTCAAAACCTCTAACAAGTTATTTGAAGAACAGACAAACCTTCTGGAAGTCTTTGAAAACATAGATCAAATTCTAATACAACTGCATTCCCCAGATCCTGCACTTGTGAAAAATCTGTACCCCCTCAAACTATGAAAATGACTCTGAGTCAGATCTGTTAAATGGGACTGTGCCTCTGACCTGTGCAAGGATCCTTAAAGTTAAAATACTTACATTAAATCTACCTTGAGCTGCAAGAACAGATCCCGGACCTCAAGGACTCAGGTGCTAACCTTGAGTTGTTACCACTCATTTCAGCTCACCTTTGTGCCTTTTGCTATTATGATAATAAACTCTCTTTATTGGAAGCAAATGCATATTTTGATAAAAATCCAAAGGATAACTGCAGATATTTATTGTAGCATTTATTAGACGCAGAAGAAAATGTACAAAATAAAGCTTTTGGTATTATCCTCAAGAAATTAAATTACAAGTCAGGAATTGGCACAGTATGCTCTCAGCCAGTTAAATGCTGCATATTATTTTAGCAAACATTTCTTCTGGCAGTTGTTAACCTCAGGCAATAGAAATACATGTTTGCAGAGGAGTAAAGAGCAACTAGGGAATCTGTTTATTCACTCCCATAAGAGCTTTTCTGAACTGATACGCAGAGTTATTATTTCAGAATTAATTATAAAGCAGGCTCATTGTAAGTGGCATCTTTCCTGGTTGATTTTATTTTTTGTTTTTATTTTTGAAAACCACTTTAACAGCATACAACTATTAGCTGGTTTATAAATAAAATGCAAAATTTGTTGTACTATTAGTAGAAAACTATGTTTGACTTCCACAATTTTCAGAGAATAAAGGATCTTTACCAGCTCTTCTCTTTGGGAAAATATTTTTAAAATTCAGTAACTGACATATGGTGTAAAATATTCAGTTCAAAGGAAGAAACAAAGCCAGACAGAAAACACAGACTGGTTTATATTTTTATGACTATAAGCAGTGTTCCTCCAGTATGGAAGGGAATTCATTCCAACATGTCCTTCAATGTGGCACTAGTATTTTATAATGACTTGCTGCAAGTCCTTTGTGATCTTGACTGTCTCTCTGTCCATTGCTCTTTCGAAGATATGCTTCATGATATTGCACCTGTCAGAGTGGTTTTCTGTTCCCAGAAATAATTTGCTTCTCCTGTCAGGCCCAGCACACAGTCTTTCTGAAAGAGCCTCTCCTGGGTGATCATCTGGAAGCATCACCTCGGTGCAGAACAGGCAGGCTGCTGGCTTTCTGTTGGTTCACTTCTCCTCAGCACTGCCTACTGCCCTGAAGGCAGCATTAAATTTTATTCCTGGACTACACAGCATTAAAACTAGATGTGCAGACATGACATTTTGATTGCTAAATTCCAGGCCTATTGATGTTTGTGACAAGGCTCAGAGAAAGACTCAGCAGAAAAAGGATGAAGAAGCAGAGGAGGCAATCAGCTGAGGACAGTCAGAGACAAGGATCCAAGTCTCCAAAACCCAATAAACAGGGAGGTGTTACACCACACCAGAAATGCAGCATTGAGAAGCCTCTCTCATGCAGCATTTGAAGGAAGAGCAGTCAAAAGCCAGAGCCAAGGTGCTAAAAAAGGTGTGACCAAACCACAGAGACATTAGATTTAAAGAGTTCTGAAATGTGGGTCTTTCTATAGTCAGAAGACAGAACACAAAGCAGCTAAGTAAGAAACAAGAGGAAAAGCAGAAGAATCTTCCCAGGATCTGAAAGATCTGGAATGATCAATGAGAAAAGAGGAAAATTTATTTAGTACAATTAATACTACAGAGCTTTTTCTGCATAACTTTTTTTGTGCAACTTTTCTCTGCATAACTACAGTGTAAAAAGCATGGCTGCAGTTTTTCCTTGCTGTATATGGTACTTAGAGATAAATCATTCATGGGCTCGTGGCTACACTTCAGTGAGACTGATGACATTAAAGTCTGTAGACTTGGGATGAGGCAGTATTTATAATAAAAAAGATCCACTGAGTGAAAGGAATACTAAAATAGTTTCCATTATAATAATGTATCTTTTGATGCTTCTTCATGTTACTATGCTTTAGGAATGTGTGTGATTATCGCTAGGTATAAGAATCATGAATCATTCAGACTCCCAAGGATGTCCTTGAAGAGGAGTCTCAAATACAGACACTTGAGAGTTCCCAGATTACCTGCTGGAGCTGGAGAGACTGATTCAAGGTCTTACAGAGATAAATTATCAGTTTTCCTGAAATGGCAGAGGTCAGTTGGAGTTACTCTGGTATAAACTGAGGGTAGTCCAATGTACTGTGCTTAACCACCACCTGGTTCTAAAGGCAGATGAGGAAACACTCGGGTTTGGCTGTTTGTTTTGGCTTTTTGTGTGGTTTTTTTTTTGGTTGTTGCTGTTTGCTTGGGTTTTGTTTTGGTTTGGTTTTAAATAGCTGTGTCACTTTGCTGCTTATTTCACATTCTCACCAGAATTATCACTAAAACTATTGTATTTAGAGTAGGTGTCGAGAAAGACTTGGTTGTCCACAAGTAGGGGTAGTGTCCAAGGAAGAGATATTCCTATTTGTAGGGATGAGCAGCAACTTCATACCACAGAAACAAACTATTCTTGACTATTCTTTGAAGGGAGAAATAGAACACAGAGCCTTTCTGTTACCAGATACCTGTTGTATGGTGTCACTGAATCTCTCAGACTTCAAAAAATTAAAAATTACTTTGAAATATCAGAGTGAGTTTTCAATTACTCTGAACAGATGGCTTAAGGGGAAAGATGCAAATTTTACTGCCGACAATAGAAGTAAAAAAATTAACTGATCTGACTGTAGAAAGGAGTAAACAAAATTTTCTCTTCATTTAATTGTGCAATGTAAGCTAAACATTCTTCTTAAATTACTATCAAAATGCAACAAGAGCAAATATAAAACTGTTTTGGTCATGCATATTTCTAAGTCTGAGTGCTACAGTATCAACAGTGTGAAAAATGAAGCCCTTAGAAAAATCAGTGATCATTCTTTCTTCCCCTGACCTTTACTGGCGTTATTCCCTCAGTGTTACCATAGAAGTCAATGGAAATTTTGCCACAGATTTTAAATGGAATACATTGAGCTCTTTGTGTTATAGCGAAGAAAGAGATGTTGAAATTTCCTAAGTTACTTTTGCCTTCCAAATGCAAAAGACTCTATTTACCTGGCCCTGTGTCTAAGCCGACTATATAGGAAAAATTCTTATTTAAACCAGCTATTTATTGGTTACAGTGAAGTCTTTTAGAAGATATCTCACAATATTGTATTTTTCCTTTTTTTTTTTTTTCCATAAGGGAAGATCATTATATATAACATATGCACACATACATACATATATATATAATTTTTTTTATTCTATTGAGAGAGAGAATAAAAACTTTAAACATTACAACTATATGGACTCTATTGTGCTTACTTTTGCTAGTTAATTTCTTGTCCAAATCTCATTGAAGACAATGGTTTTACTGAAAACGTGACTTTTTTTAAGGAGGGCTACTTGGAATAAACAAAGATACGCTTCTAAACATAGGCTACCCATTCCAAGAGATGCTAGCTGTTTAATGCAGATCCCGTAGGTCGGGATCGTGGGTCTCTATGGAGTATTGCACAGAAATTCCCAGCGTGTGCTTGAACGCTGCCGCCCCAGCCCCCCGCAAGGTGCCGGCGCTGCGGAGCCATTTGCCAGGGAGGGCTGTGCCATCTAGTGGCACCCGGACACACGGCGACAGCGGCACCCAGACACACCCAGAGACAGCCAGGCTGGAGAAGACCTCTGAGACCATCGAGTCCAACCTGTGGCCAAACACCACCTTGTCCACTACGACATGGCACCGAGTGGCACGTCCCGTCTTTCCTTAAACAGGATGGTAATTCCACCACCTCTCTGGGCAGCCCATTACAATTACAGTTCTTGAAGAATTTCTTCCTAATGCCCAACCTGAACCTTCCCTGGTGCAGCTTAGGACTGTGTCCCCTTGTCCTATCGCTGGTTGCCTGGGAGAAGAGGCCAATCCTCACCTGGCTACACCCTCCTTTCAGGGAGCTGTAGACAGTGATCAGGCCACCCCTGAGCCTCCTGCAGCCTTAATTCAAGGGCTGGGAAGCAGCTCCTGGGCATAACCAGTCATGAATGAAAAACCAAATGTGTTCCCTCCTGCAGCAGTGCCTCTTGCAAATCTCTCTCCTCCCTGACGTATCCCAAAACATTGCCTCTAATTTACCTTTAGCTGTATTGGTAGCTCCTCACTGATCCTTATCTTCCTTCCCCTCTACTCCACTCTTGTGAAAACCCACCTGGACTGCTGCATCCAGCTCTGGGGTCCGCAGTACACAAAGGACATGGACCTGTTGGAGCAGGTGCAGAGGAGTATGACTATGATCAGAGCTCCCCTCCTACAAGGAACGGCTGGGAGAGTCATGGTTGTTCACCTGGAGGAGATAAGTCTCTGAGGGATACCTTGTTGTTCCCTTCCAGCACCAAAGGCCAGCACCAAAGGGAGCCTACGAGAAAGCAGAAGAGGGACTTTTTACGAGAGCGTGGGATAAGGAGGAATGGCTTCAAAACGGCAGAGAACAAGTTTAGCTTAGATTATTAGGCAGAAATTCTTTGCTGTGAGGATGGTGAAGCACTGGAACAGGTTGTCCAGAGAAAATTCCAGATGCTTCATCCTTGGAGCTGTTCAAGGGCAGGTCGGATGGAGCTTTGAGCAACCTGGTCTAGTGAAAGGTGCCCCTGCACAGGGAGGGCGGTTTGAACTACGTGAAATTTAAACTCCCTTCCAACCCAACCCCAAAAAATTATTCTCTGACACAGGAAGGAGCTTGGCCCCGAGCGCATCGGGTCATTAAACGAGGCTCGTGGGTCCAGCAGCCGCCCCAGCAAAGGGAGCGCACCCGCCGGCCTCCCCACGGCCGCGGCACGGACTACAGTTCCCAGCGGCCCTCGGGGCGGGCCGGCGCGGCCTCTGCCGCCGAGCGCCCCTGTGCGGGGGCTGCTGGGAGCTGTAGTAGGGGGCGGGGAGAAGATGGCGTCCAAGGTGAGCCTGGTGCTGCGGCCGGTGAAGAGTATCGTGGTCCGGTTCTGCCCCTTCGAGCCCAACGTGGAGAGCACCAGGTGAGGTGAGGGGGCCGCGGGGGCGGCCCTGGTCCCGGCCCGCTCTGTCCGGGCTCCCTCTCTATAGACGCCCCGGCGCCCTCCGTGCGCCCTTCCTGCGGCCTCCTGGGCCGCGCGTCTCCCGGGGCGCTGGGGCTGCGCTTGTGGCACCCCGGGCTCATCCCGGGCTCATCCCGTGCTGCCATCCCGAGGGTCCGTGCCCGGGCGTGTGCCCTGAGCTTTGGCACAGCACTCGGCCCCGCAGCGGCCGCCCTGTAGTGCGGGTAGATACCCATTGCAGCTGCTGGTAAGAGCGGCAGCGCTCTTCTGTCCCGGTCATTAATCGTTGGAGAAATTTAAGGGATTGTGCTTCTCTCCAGCGATGCTCTGGAGAACAATCAGTTCCAAACAATTTTGGGTTCTGCATCAAACAATTCCAAAATGCCGTTTTGCAATGACTTTACAGGCACACCCACTTTTAAAATGAATTTAGTAACACAGCTTAACCTAGAATATCTCTAAACTTCCAGAATAGCAGCTTAAAGTAGCTGTCATGCATTTCAGAAATCTACAGGAGACCAAAGATGTCGTATAAATAAATGCTGTCTCAAACCCAAACAAGAAAACATTGGCGAGCAAATGATGCACAAAGAAAAATGAAAATGCCTTTGCTGTTTATTTTTTATTATTGTTACTAATCTAGCTAAGAGAAACACAGAAAGTGTTTACACTGAAGTTTTTACAAAGTTCTTTGGTATACTTTTTTACATGTTAGTATGTAAGGAATGTATACTGAATTTGGATTTTTGGATTTTAAGAGTCTCTCATAAGAAGTACCTGTCTGAACTTAAGTACAAATCCTATTTTGTTTATTCTCTGTTGCCCAGCAATATCAAGATGTGCAAATTAATTTTAGAAGTATGTTTAATTTCTGTCTACAACATACTTAATATATTTTTTTAATACATTTTCAGAAAATTTCTCCAAAGTATTTACCATAAAAAAGTCCAAGCTACTAATACAAACTGTGAAGTGACTGCTGATGTGAGGCATGATGGATCTGAACCAGTTGTAGATGTTATATTTGGTAAGGAGCTTGTTTCTAAAGAAACAAAAAACCCTGGGTTTGTGTTCTTACAATTTTATTGTTTTTTGGTTTTTTTTGGGGGGGGGGATTTTTTTTGGGTTTTTTGTTTGTTTGTTTTTTGTTTTGGGTTTTGTTTGGTTGGTTGGTTTGTTTTGGTTTTGTTGTTTTGTTTTGGTTTGGTTTGGTTTTTTTTTGCTCTGGTCCATAACTAGATGTTGAACAGCTTGGAGGAAAAAAAAAGAAAGAGGGTGTCACTAACAGCCTGATGTCTAGATAAATGTGTATATATGTCTCTACTGTTGTTACATCTAAGGGGTCTTAGATCCAACAACTGACAACATTGGAGCTGAGTGTACTTCTGGAGTGATGTACTTATATGACTTTGCAGTCAGGTACAATTCCAGGAAAGTAAAATGTAGCTCTGTTTTTATATAATAATCTGTTTAGTTTCCATAATTTTTTTTATGTTACCTGTGGTGGAGGCATCTCAGTCTTGAGAACAGAAGGTTGAATCCCTTTAGTTGCTTATGCAACTGAGTAACTGTAATTTGAAGGAACTGCTCAGATGGGTGAGGCTTTACATGTGCAGATGGACCTGCAGAAGGAGGTCAACTATGTACAACAAATTTCTTGGTTTCCATTGAGGGTGTAGGGAGCAGGCAGGGAATTGGTGGTGGAAATTTCATCCGTTCTGGAAGCGTCCCAGATTCCAGGCTATAAACAGATGGCTCTAATCTGCTTTTGTCCTTTTCTCTGGCTGCATCTTCTTTCCTGCTGTGCTGTAATGGACCAATATGTCATGTAGCCCATTAAAGTTTTCATTAATATTGATTTCTGCTACTCTCTTATGTTTAAACTTCCATATTTTTAGTGAATTGGTGGAAATGTCAGAAGCGTTGAATGGTTTTTGTTTTGCTCAGGAAAGTCTACCTATTTCAATGTTAACATTGCTTGTCTCTCTCTCCCCCATTCCTCTGTCTTTCTCATCCTTGTGATGTATTAAGACTAAAGCAGTAAAGCTCTATGTTTTTTCACAGTGTAGACCCAAACCAGTTTATCTCATTAATGCCAAGACACCTCTAAACTCTTCATTTTTTAAGAGCTGATTTTTCTCCAGTGAAGTGTTTCTAGCCCTTGTACTTGGCAAAAATGAGGCTGGAACGTGGATGCCAGGCATGGTATTTCACTATAGGGGTTTGGCTGTTGGTTTTGTATTTGAAAATCTTGCAAAATAAGTAACTTGGGTAATATTCACCTTCTACTGCTCCCTACCTGTTTTAAAATAAATTCTTTGTGAATTCTAGAAATCCTAGTGCTTCCTATTTTTTTACATTATAACCACAGGATTGTGTGAACCAATTCGTTGTTTTGGCTGAAGAAGCACATTAAATGGACCACTGACAACAGGCTACTGAAATGCTTAGCCATGTGTGGAAATTGTGCCTTCCATTGCCTTACTTGCCTTTTGTGAGGTGACTTTGGGGGCATAGTATGAGCTGTTTGTATCAAATGTGTTCTTACTCTAGGCATACCTAGAGAAATGCTTCAGATTTTTCAATAATGCAATGCAGAAGTGAAAACGAAATGCATATTGTGTGCAGTTTGATATGTCTGTTTGGTAATGGTGCATAGTCAGGTTCCTTGGTAGCTGGAGCACTTTCTAATCAGACAAGGTGAACTCTAGTTGGATTTAGATGTATAAAACAACGGCACATCAGAGTAGTTGTCACTTTGTGACTTCTCAAGGTTTTCTTCATTTGTAGCTGATGGAGATCGACTGATAATGAAGGGAGCCCACTTGACGACAGGGGAAATGTTAACAGCGTTGGCATCCAGATGTAATGCAAAAGACCTTAAAGAAGAACAGAAAAGCAAGAAGAAGAATCCCTGAAGAATGGAAAACCAGCTGTGTTTGCATCAACATGTGTTAGAAACAGCAGGCTGCACAGAAGGCTTTTTCCTATGCAACAAAATCGGAGAGATGGCCAAAAGACTTTAAATGTTCCCTGCCTTCCCTTGAAGGAGAACATACTAGATCAACAGATCTTCTTACAGTAGTGGGTCAGAGTGGCATAAGATGCATGAATGCATCTTTCTAAGCAGCTGCATGTTGGACTAATATCACATGTATTTGCATTTCAATGTGAATAATGCACATTAGCTATTAAATTAATACTGCAATGAAGCCAGATCTCTTTGGACATTATTTCCTACAAAGTTTCTATAAGTGTAAGGCAGAACATTTTTAGAGTGGTTATTATTGGCAGAACATTTTTAGAGTGGTTATTGTTATTGTTTGAAAGCTATTAAATTTATTACATTTGAAGAAAACTTCTAAAAGTATTGATTTAGCTGAGGGACAGCCGGCTGCAAATGTAGAGTGGTTTTTGTACTGCTTTGTTTATAATACATCTGTTGCTAAGTCCCTACCATTTTCTTCCTCTTTTTTTGAAGGAAGTGGGAAATTTTCTAAATGTAAATTTAGCTCAGCTATTAAAGTAACAAGGTTATGGGACTGTCAACACACAGTAGAGTTACTCATCCTGAATAAAAGTAACTAAGTTTAGCTCAAGTTAGTTTTTTTTATAATTGGAGAAAAGGGCTATCTTTGAAGTTCAGTTTTGTAGTGGTTTTGTCACTCACTTTTGGGATATTTCATTAACTATTTTGGAAAGATCAAAGGGAGAGCTTTATTTGTTGTTTATAGTCCCATGTCCAACCCTATTATTTATTAAAGTAACTGCTTAGGTGTCTCATCTGTATTGCAAAGCTCTGTGGGTTTGGAAGGGTCGATCTCTCCTCAGGCTGTGCAGGTGAAGGTGTCAGCTGCACATGTTTCATGTGCATCAGTTTTGTTCATAACAAAAATGTAGTTCTAGTTTTGAGGATTGCAGGTGTGGTACTCTTGAGAGGCTTTACTTCTACCTTTTTATAATCAAAAGCCTGATTTCTCTAAAACTAGTACATGTATTTCCAAAGTTGGCAGGAGATATAGGACACAAATCTGAAACTAGTTTTACTTTACTTTTGCCAAGATTATTAAATGGACACTGTCCATTCTGAAAGCAGGGTGGTTCTATATAGCGCTGTTAAGGTAATCCTTTGCAAGTTCTTCGTTAGAATGTTGAAGTCAAGGTGATGTCTTGTGTTGGAGAAGGAGAGCTGTGCTAAAGACATTTAGTGCTTCCCATGTGTTTGCAACAAACAGAAGAGAGAGTGTGAGATGAGGCGATTCAATGAAATTTGGATGTGGGAACAAGAGATGTGAATAAATTTGTCTGGGATAAATACCTTCTCTGCACTGGAACCCTTTTTTTTTTTTTATTAGGCCACCAGCTCTTCAGAGTGGTTTTGGAGTGCTGAGGTGCTAAACCTGCTACTGAGCTCCATTACAGCAGAGGGCTTATGAGAACACCTGAAACAGAGAGGATTTTAAATCCTGTCAAGCTAGAGGAGTACTGTAGAAGAGGAGCAAACTGCAATAAGAATGCTCAAAGGACAGGTTGTTTGTTGTTTTATTTTGTTTTGTTTTTCCTACAGTTTAGAATAACATCATATAGCATGACTTTATCTGAAAAAGCTTTGTGGGAAAAGTGAGAATTGTTCAAGTGGAAGACCTATGCACAGTTTTTGTTCCCCTGGTTAATCATGTATTCATATGCTCAAAAGCCCTCTTACTGTAACATGTCAATGATTTTTGAGGGTTTTTTTTCTTTCTTTGACAGTCTGTACATCAGTGTACAAAACTTGTGTTTTTATTTGAAGTGCCTATATTCATCTTAAATAGCCATCTATAAGTGCTTAAAGAGTTAAACTGGAATTAAGTAATTCATAATTAATTATTAATAACAATTAAGTTTCTGTAGTATTTATTTTGGCCCAAGATTGGGGCTTATATTTATGAATAGAAAAGGGAGAAAAGTGAAGATCCTAGCTAGTTTTTTATCAACAAAATGAATCCCTTCTGTTGTCAAAGAAAGGTGGTTTATTCTTTTGCTTTACTAGCATGGATAGGCGTCCTGCCCTGTAAAAACACACACTTTTGCTAAGTGCTTTCATTTTAATCCAGACATGCCCATCCTTCTTGCTTAGGTTAGGCCAAAGGCCTGCCACTTTGCCATTGAGAGATCACCAACAATTCAGGGGATGAGGTGTAGGCTGGTGCTGCTTTTGAGGGATCACAATTCAGGGGATGAGGTGTAGGCTGGTGCTGCTTTTGCTGTGGGTGCTGGGAGCTGCAGTTTGCAGTGATAAAGCTCTGATACGTTTTGTGCATGAAAAAGAAGTAATGACTGGGTTTTTAATATGCAGCGTGTAAAGCAAAACCTACAGGACAGAAAAATTAAGCTAAAAATGTGCATCCTTGAGACTACAAGATAGTGGACTGATATAAACAAGCAAGATGAGCAAGAAGGCACTCCTCTGATGATTATTATGCTAATATGTAGAAAATTCGTACCTGTATTGTTGAGATAAAGGTATGAATTTATTTTTCAAGTACGTTAAAGATAATCTGTAATGACTTTCTTCCCTGAGCATTTAGATAGCTTTGCTGCAAGCTGCTCCTGCACTCCCTGCTGCTGATTGCCTGAAACAAAGCCCTGACAGCTTCCTGACATGCACAGGCCAGCACTGGGGATGTACAGGGTATTAAGGTCACTCATGCACAACAAAGCGTGTCTGGGTGAGCACTGACTTTGCATGTTGTTATTTTTTTAGCCCACTAATCTTGATTATTGTATCCCACCAAAAATGTGGGTGCTTGCCCAAATATAAAAGGAACTGGAACAGATCCTAAAAAACTAGGATTGCCTACATGCAAATACCATGGCCACGTAGGATGTCTGATAGCAGGTGATGATACTAAAATGGCTAAATCTCTATTGCCTGGAGATTTAGCAATTATTAGAATCGTCTTAGATATTTTCATTGTACAAATACCTGTCTATTTAGACATTCTTATCAGTGCATAGGAAAAATAGTCTTGAAATGGATGAATATGCCATTCAGATAACACAACCTGGCTGAGGTATTCCCTTTTTAAGTATCTGCAGTACTGTTTTTAGAAAATGATAACAGTATTTTTATTAAAGATTTCAACTAGGAGCAGCAGTGTTAGAGAACATTGCAAGTTCTTCATCTCTGCTTGTTTGAATTTTAAATAACCAAGGAGTTTATGTGATATAAGGAAGCCAGAAAAACCCCTCAGAAGTTGAGTATCCTGGGACTGTGTTTAACAGTTCTCAAGATGCTTGCTTTCAAGTGTACCTCCTACACCTGTATACACTCCTTGCAGTTTTAAGAATTGCTGGCTCACTACCCACCTCACCAACTCCATGTGCAACCAGTTCCCCTGGATGCAGGCCCTGCCTTTCCACTGAGTGGCTTGGAGTCACGTTGAGACCAACACATTGCCCATCAGTGATGCCACTTCCAGATGCACTTCTGTGTCTTCTCCATCTCCTGGCCTAATGGTCTTTTTCCTTACTGGTATTGTTTGATCTCATCCAGGCTCCCCTTTTCCCCTTGGAAGGCCTGAGTCACTCTTCTGAGCCCTTTTTTTGTTTGCCAAGAGCATGCAGTAGCTTCAAGCAGCCAAGGTACTCTGCTGCTGGTAGACCACTCCATGTTCTCTGCTTCCTGCTCGGCCTTGCTCTGTAAGCTGATGACTGTTGGGATGGAGCAGCATGAACAGCTAGAGGTGGTATTTGGCTTCTGATTAACTTAACAAAAAATGGTCTTTACATTGAGCTGGTCTTCTCAGGATTTTACAAAACTAAGGATGCACCCAGGGACAGATGTTAGGGGTGCGAAGGCAAAGGAGCTGCTGACCTGTTTTGATCATGACTCCTGAAGTTCCAAAGTGGTACTTGAAAGCAGAGTTAAGGCAAGCTTAGAGGTTCTGTTTGACTGTTAAAGCAGTCTCCTACCTACTGGCAGTGTTAATAGCAGAGGTTAATAGCACATCAAAGGAGATCTTTGCATTGTGCTTCACTGGAAGGAGTGAGTCTGACTTGTTTCCATATGAATGAATATTTCTTTTAAGGCAAAATAGCTGGAAAAGTGGACCATGTTTTGGTGCAAAGCATACATGTTTGTGAAGGGGATGCTTGGTCAGTAGGAGCAAAGCCTGGGAAAGACATCCGTAGTGGACAGATTTTCACAATTCAGACTGACAATCCCTGCAGGAAGTTCAGAGGACAGGTAGGAGGCAAAGCAGCAGGTTCCTTCCTTACTCAGGCACTACTCCTCTGTTTCATTTGAATGCTCCTCCCTTTTTCAACAAGGAGTCAAAGACCAACCTTAGTGTAAAAATAACATGGTTGGCATGCAAAGCCAGCAAGTTTGTCCTCTCTAACACAGTTCCATGGATGCACAAAATTGTCTTTTCACTATTGGGGAATCTGAATGGTTCAAGTCACTTGCATGAAACAAAAGAAGCAATAAATATTTTCATGGAGTTTTAAAAGTATCTTTTTATAAATGAAGATTTATAGAACTTAACTTCAAAATCCACGGCTCAAATGCATTTCAGAGTATTTACTGGGGATGAGAAATTTAAGGATCAGGTGATTACTTCTTTCCTTCAAACAGCTAGATTGGTATCAAGTTAAATTGCACATAAAAGAAAAGGTGGCAGTCAGTACCAAAAACTTTTGGCAGAAGCATAGGAACAAATCAGAGAACTGCAGTGTAATTTCCTACTTCCTTACAGATTTTCTCTGGTCTGGTTGTTAGATATGTAATAGCAAATCTTGAGATGGAATCAGGGTTGTAAACTCAAATACCATGAGACTTTTCAAGTCTAGAAGAGCAAGCTGGAAAATACCTGCTTGTCCTGCATGGTAGCTTGAGATGCCAGAGGCAAGAATTTTCTTAGAAGACTTTTGAACACAAGTCATTTAGTCAACCCTCTTGGCAAACTTAGCATGTTGGCAATGGGAATGTGTTAATAGTAAAAACTGGCTTTGGCTTCCAAAGGGTTTTCCCCCAGTGTTCTTCTACAGCCTATGAAGAAGGAGGTCTTGAAAAATGAGTCAGAACTGGAAACTAATACATTGAGCAGCAGCCCAGAGAGCCTTCCTCTTCCCTCTGTGTGCAGGTGTGAGAAGGCTCGTGCTGTTTGGTGAAAAGGAACCCACACCAACTGTGCCTCAGGTGTTTTACACCTTTTCACTCCAGGATGAAGTCCTTTGGGAGCTCTGGCCAGGCAGACAGCCTACACATTCCTAGCACCCTATTACATGATTTTGGCCAACAGGAAGAGGAGCAATTGCAGCCCCTCTCCAGCTTTCCTGGGAAAGGTGTTGGTATCCACATCACAATGAGAAGACCCTTCCTCTGTAGAGTGTGAGTGTCAGGCTCTGCCCTTCAAATTTCTGTACTATGATGCTCTTCTTTGTGACATCCTGAGAATGAGAAGTATGGTTATAACTATGAATGAAAGCTTAATTTTTTCCTGAGGTTCCCTTCACAGTTCTTGATCAATATCCTCAGTAATGGAACTCTACTTATGATATGCAATCAAGGAAAGAAGCTAAAGCTTTATATACCCTTTTAAAATCCAGTGGGTACATCTGTACTTTATTGATTCCAAATTTCATAATCTAATTATTTATCATTGGTAAAAATATTTGTTTTGTTGTTACCTATTCAAAATAATTTTGACATTCCTTGTCCTTTCCCTTATGTCCTTATTGTTCCAGACTGTGCAGAAAGGACAAAGTTGAAGTTTTATTTGTCTTTATTTACAGAGACATCATTTGGGATGATTTTTTTTTGTACATCTGATGTTTCTAAAAGCCATGCCAGAGTATTTGCTTTCTGAAAGTCTCTTCTGTGAGCAGGTA
The DNA here is from genome assembly GCA_013400635.1 of Hypocryptadius cinnamomeus. Classification (NCBI taxonomy): domain Eukaryota; kingdom Metazoa; phylum Chordata; class Aves; order Passeriformes; family Zosteropidae; genus Hypocryptadius; species Hypocryptadius cinnamomeus. The sequence continues at coordinate 19,634 of VYZP01013033.1, forward strand.
TTCCCTGTTAATGAGCTTTTGTTTTACATGGATCAAAGGCTTTTTCAGTGCTAAAAACTACAGCTATGGAAGATTTGTAGTCACCCTAATATCTTTTTTAGCATTGTAATGACTATGCTGATTATAAAATTCTGAAGATAAATAAAAATGTTTTTTATTTTTATATGTGGATGTTTACTGTTCAGGGTAGATACTGCTGCTAAATAAAAAGGACTTTTCAAAGCTTCTGAAGTTAGGTACAAGCTCACATATCTGCAGTCACTGTGACCTGGGCTGGATCTGACATCCAATCATTTTTTGTCGGGAATGAGGAAAATGAGTCCTGGAGTCCTCTTCCGAGTCACTGCAGGCTTCTGGAGCTTTCTTTCTCGTCACTGAGGCAGGCTACAATCGGTGAGCTGTGACACCATTGCCACAGTAAACTTTGCCCTAGAAGCATTTCCCTTTAACCTTGCTTTGAACGTGCTGCTGACAACGTGCAGGAGCTGGGCTCAGGCTAATTGCATTACAGTGATGCAGTAATGCTCTGTGGCACGAGCAGCGCCGCGGCGCCGGCACACGTGAGCCTGTCCACCCCGACTGCTGGCTACCCAGGGCAGGTGCAGCAGTCTCCAGATCTGCAGCAGGGATTCTTTGGACCCATGCTCCATGCTGGAGAGCAATATGGCTTTGTTTTGACTCAAAACCAGATGTGTTGCACGAAGCTCATTGATAAAACAAAGCTATGCCCAGCTCTTCCAGCTCAGAGGTGATGAAATGCTGATACACTGGGAGATCTTGTGCATATTGACGTACAAAGGAAAACTTGTGGGTTCATGTGTTGTTGCTTCATAATCCCTGGTCTAGTATTGCCCAAGCAAATGTCTTGAGTGGCAAAGCTTCCTTAGGCCAGCTAGGCAACTGTAGCACGTGTTTCATCATGCCTGCCCAGTGATGACATGGCTGGGAAGGGAAAACCACGCTTGTACAACAAGGAAACAGAAACAAAACTGTGCTACCTATGCAGTTTTCCCCATCCATGCCTTGAGGGTGAGTAGCTATTATTCATAGACTGCTTTAACTTTTTTCCACAGCTAGGGATAGGCTGAAGAGTAAAATTTTGGCAGTGATGTCCAGTTTTCCTGACAATTTTTTAAGGCTTTCTCAAGAGGTTATCTTATCTAAAAGAAGACTACCACTTAGAAAAGGTGGTCTATATACACAATATGTCTGTATTCTAGAAGGAAAATTAGATCCTCCCTTACACAGTAGAGCATAGCTCTATCAGATTGGGTTCCCTCCAAGTTAAACATATGGGCAGTTTAATGAGTAAAGGTCTAGGGAAAAAGTTACACCTCCTATGAAACCTGATTAGTGATATGTTGCAGACGAGGAGGTGGTGCTCTGCCCTGCCCAGGCAGCAGGTATTGTGACTCCAAAAGACAAAATATGGCTTAGCTTGCATGCAGGAGGTGAATCTATGGCTACGTGAAGAGAAACCTCAAACACTGCTGGCCACAGCTCCCACGTCAGATGAAGCATCACTGCACGACGTGCACCTGCCCGAAGGAGAAGAATGAAGGTCTCTGTGCACATTGCCTTGCACTTTGTAATGAAGAGCTGTAATACCCTCCCATCCTACAAGGTGCAAGGGTTTGACTACCTCAGGAAAGCACTCACCCTGGTTAGGCTCAAGCTGCCAAGGTGGTGGTTGCTCCTAAATGTGGCTACGTGCTTGCCGTGCAGCTCATTTCCTCAGAAAAATTTACACTTCTCATTGTAAATTTGATTCTCTTTTTCTTGAACAATATATAGCTCATTGTGGAAATGAGCAAAACTTCAGAGAATTTATTCTGTCTGCACTGAACCAATAATATGTGGCATAGGGATTCAACACTGTCCATAGGCAGCATGTATTTGCTGCTTCTCTTTTCATATATCTAAAGAAGAGACTACACCAACACAAAAGGTCTGCTTATGCTGTCAGCCTCAAACCAGGCAGGAACTGAGATTTACAGGATTGAATCCCTGTGGCTCAAGCACCTCTGGATATCAGAACATTTTAATTTGCCTCCCGAAGAAGCAGCTGTATTTGGCAAATATATACGGTACTGTCGAGTTAAGAAAAAATGTATATTTTGTAGCCCAGGCCACTTGTACCTTACCCAGGAGGATACATCTCTGTCCCCTATAGATACTTTATTTCCTACATGGACAGTTTCAGCACTACTCTGTTTCAAAGAAGTTTTGAGATGTGGCATTGATGACATCTCAGCCAGTAATCCATATCACTGGATTGATTAATTTGCAAAACCTTAGAACTTTGTAAGAATCGAGTGAGATTTTTTTTCAATGTATACTAACAATCTGCATTTCAGAAAAGAGAGATAAGAGACTCTTTTCTTCTTGTGTCTTGTATGAACTTACATGCCTAGACCTGAAAAATTTTTGAGGAGAATAAATCAGACCAAAGGACTTGTGGGAGGATTCAAAACTGCAGCAATGTTGAGCACAGGTGGGTAACTGGATCTTCAGGTACTTCAGATCCAGGAATACTGTCTCACCACTAGATGGAAATAGTGGATTTTACATCTTCTGCTGCATTATCAGCACTTATACCTGACTACCATTTGCATATTGTAAGCCATCTGCAGGCAGCACTGCAGAAGTGTGGATCCAAAATTATTTGCTAGTGTACATGGAGTAAAGCCAAGATTTCTATTTCTAGAAATTGTCCCCGCTTTACAAGACTGAAGACTTCCTAATTCCTGAAGGATGATTCTGTTTGATCCCTAATCTAATGGCTTTTCATTTATCCTTTCTGTAAGCAACCGGAGAACTGCAGCATGGACAGCATGTTGATTCAACTATCATGAATTAGTCAGTAAACATCACCCTAATAAAACATTTACGCTGAAATCTCTTACACAAGACACACACAAAATTAAAATAAAAAAAAAAAAGGTGGAAGAATCTTGAAAGTCTTGTGTTTCAATATACCTACTTAATAACACAAAAAAAGCAATGTGACTTGCTGTCTTATGAGCAGAGGCTATAATGTTGTTTGCATATTAAAAGAAAGCATATAGTCAGAGAAGCAGAAAGTAATTAAAGACAGCTCTATAGAGAAGGATAGTTACAGGAATTTTTAAAAAAATATCAGTTCAAACATTATCTGTTTATTTTGTGTATGACAAATCTGACTTTCTACAAAGACTTGAAACTTCTGGCTGCTGTGTGAAGTTGTATCACAGCAAAGCATAAAATAAAAAGTTCTCCTTGCTCCAAAACATTTGGCTTTATGGCACTTTCTCATATTGTGAAATGCTGGAACCAGCACAGAACCTGCCTTGCTGTCTTCTCTCATTTTGATACCTTCATCTCAAATTCCTTCATGAAAGTACTAGCAGAGAAGTGTAGTAACTGTTATTCCATAAAAAAAAACTTGAGACACCAGATGTATCTTCACATTTCTCTTTCTCCAGATAGGAGAAAGTAGCTGTGGTTTTCATCCAGTGCAATACAAGGCCAAAAGAGGCAGAGATTGGCATAACCCTGATGTTGGAAACAAATTTTGGGGGTACACTGGAATCAGTATTTTTTTTTGTGACTTAATAATAGCAACTTCCTCACAGATTATGACAGTAAATCACTTACCTGAGGGAATTTGACAAAAGATTGGTCAAAACCTCACAGGGCCTGTTGAGAGAGTATATTTTATAATCCCACTTCTGTGCCAGTGTACAGTAGTGGCAGCTGCAGCATTTTCCTTTAAGAAGTAGGAATTGCAGTTCAAGATGGACTAAAAACAGAGATATCATATCTCCATTTTTTCCAATGCTAAGGCATGATGTTGCGTTCAGGCTTTGATTTTTCCTGAGTACTGCAAGCACCCACATTATTTTGATTGATTTTGTTTGCTATACTGACCACTGTGTGTATGTAGAAGGTCTGTTCCCGGGTCACAGTAGCTATGGATTGCTGTACTTCAATAATATGTGATGTACCAGTGGGAGTTGGGGAGTTGTTGGCAACGCTGGCAATCAAACCAAATAAACTGCTTTGGGATGCTGGTGCCTTATTGCTCTGTCTCTGTGCCATATGATGATTTTTCGAATTAGCCTTCAAAAAACCATGACGTGTAATAAACAGTATAATTTAGCATTCAGAGTCCAGCTAGGAGCACATGGGTACCGGCACTCAGCACGCTGGACTCTGAGCACGCCGGATGGAGTTTGTGCTCGAAGGAGCGTTGGGGCCACTACATCCCTCGGCGGGACAGCTCTGGCAGTGTCCCACCATTCCTGGGCGTTCCCGTGCTGGGGTGCAAAGAGGGGTTGCGAGTCCGTGTGTGTAGGAGCGTGTGAGTGTGCGTTTTGTGTGTGTGTGTGTGTCTCTTTGTGCACGTGAGTGTGCGAGTGTGTCTGCGTGTGAGTGTGAGTGCCTGCCCGTGTGTGTCTGTGTGTCAGCGCGTGTGTGTCTGTCTGTCTGTCTGTGTGCGTGAGCGTGTGTGCGGGCGGAGGGCGGGCAGTGCCGCGGCGTGCCCGCTCTTGCCGCCGCCGCCGCGGGCGGGACTCGCCGGGCGGAGGCTCGGCGGGGAAGGGGCCGGGGCGCGGCGGGAGCCCCATTGGCTCTTCCCGGCAGCACATGTTGCC